>VYZW01029318.1:4194-16315 GCA_013401315.1 Balaeniceps rex | reverse complement strand
TTGTGATTGTTGACATAAGTTAAAGTGCTTGTAAATATAGATTCTAAGTGGAATTTGGAGATGGCTTGTCTCCAGAACTAAACAAGCCTTTTATACATATTTATACATACCTCTGTTCTGCTGCTAATTGTGTACCGTAAATTTAAGGTGGGAAACACCCTTTCTCACAATAAACTNTACAAAGCATCTCTAAAGATAGACCTCTCCATGTTTATTCAGATGTTTTATTAACTTTGTAAGGACTTATAAACAAACATTTTAATCTTGATTACTTATTTCTGTATATGTCTTCTATACTCCTCTGATTTCAGTTAAAATGTACTTCTGAGTCTCTAGAGGATTTTTTTGGTGGATGGCCTTTTTTTTGGTGTATAGTCCTTGATTTTTACATGTTAGGAGAAGTTCTTTACCTGCTGTAACTGCACTTACTTTACAAATACTTTCATGGTATAACAGTGACTTAATGGAGAATACTTCATTAGAGGTAAAGCTGCTATTGTAAGGTTTTTGTGTGGTTCCAGAGTTAAAATCAGACGTCAGACTTCAAGAAGAGCAAACTAGTTTGAAAAGGATTTACAGAAACTCTGCCTTTCTGCTACAGAGCTTCTTTTAGATTCCAAAGCTGCTGCTCCTTTCCTCAGTTTCATGGCATCAGAGGAAAACCTCTTGTTCCTACTGTGAAAAAGGAAATGTTCCATGTGCCCTCATTAATGTGCTCATCCATGTTTATACAGAAATAATAATCCTAAATTTGGATTGATGACTCACCATGGCTTCCCTGTATTTGGAAGAAAATTCAGTGCTGTGTTGTGACTGATGCTTAAAAGAAGAAAACCGGTCTTATTTCAGATCTTAAAATGGAGCACTGAATGTTGCTAGTCTCAGTATATAAGTGTAGTATCTTCTTGAAAATATAAGTGATTATGTGTAATACGTAATTACTAATCTAGGCTATGGAAGAAAATTTAGTGCTTTCGGTGTTCTGTTTGAGAGGAAAAGTGGGGAATATATACAGAAGAATGTGAGAAGTACAAGCAAAAAAAGAATTTGGGCAGCTTTAAAAAGGAAAGTGACAGTAGGTGTTAGGGAATGTGAAGCATGCCAGAGATATTCAAAGGAAGAAAAGAAGGAGGCATGTTGCTCTGGTGATGCCAAAGTCAATTGATAGTAGTGCTCTACTTGCCTTGTGCTGTTGTTTCATAAAAATGAAGTAAGTATATATAGGTTACTGGCTCTAAGGTAGAATATGTATTAAGCAATTCATTAAAATTGTCTCACCAAAAGCATTTCTTTGTATTTTCTTGTTAAGCAATGTATGCAGATTTTAAATAAGAAAGCTGAAAAAAACTTTCAGCAAGAATTAGTTAAAGGTGATAGTACCATTCACTACAATAGTAATTACATCCTGTTCAGATACTACATGTGAATGACGAAAGCGTAAAAAACCCCTAAATATCCATGAAGTTGAATAATATTTCTGTGGCAAGTTGGGGGGCGAACCACAGGAAATTAAAAATCACTTTGAATCTAGGGCTACAGATATAAAGATGCCATAATTGTATTAGATTGCTATTGCTTAGCTTCACACTGGGATACAGATACAGTTATGTGTGTGTTCCCTAACCACGTTTCCATACTTTACTTGTTTTAAAATGTAGTATTACTGAGTTTACTGGATCCATGGCTTTTATATTGTAAATTCAGTGTGTCCCCAAGTAGTTGATGATGAAAGTTTCAGGAGCAAAGACTGAGCAAACCAGGAAAAGAATTGAAAAGGATAAGTGATGATTTAGAAAGACTATGAATTGTATAATTTGTAATTGTGTTACATGACTGTGTAACTATGTAATTAAAATTATATTCTTAAATTTTATTTAATTATTTCCTGCTACCTCTAGTTTCTAATTTTCAGCTGGAGAATTTAGTAGCTAGTTTTATAGAGAATTTATCTTTTGGGAAATTGTATCTTATTTCAAGTTGTTAGCTCTTTAAATCCGCAAGGTAATTGAGATGATAGAAAAGGGAAGATGCATCTTTTATTGACTTCTTGGTGAGGTGTGGGTTTTATTTATTTTTTTATTTTTATTTTTGAGAGGAGCAAGGGGTTCGTTTGTCCTTGTTTCCCACCCAGGCATTTCCGTTGAAATAAAGATTAGTGATACAGTTGACATGTTTGTGTTTAAATTACTATTAAAATTAAATGTAAATTTTGCAGGCACACAAAATGTGAATACTCAGGGAATTTCATGCAGCTTTAAAAGACATGTTATCAGGCCGAAGCAAAATATGTATGTAAAATTTTGATTGAGTTTAGGAAGATTTCTGAAGATGAAGTGACTTACTATAAGACACTGCTCAGAAGCATACTTGTCCTGGAACTGTTGGGACCTGGAGCCTTGAAGGGACAGGTAAAATCTGAGAAACACTTAGCAGCAAAACAAGTATTTCCGTACTATAAGTGACTCTCTCAAGATGAGCTATAATTCTTGGAATATCTTTGGTGTCTGCAAAAAGTAAGCATTATCAAAATGCTGTATGTAGATACTAAGATAGATTATATTTTAAAATCACTTTTTCTCCCTGTGTGTTCCGGCTCTTTTAAAATATTTTTAATAAGACTGTGTTTGTCAAATAGTATTAGTTGCTTTCTGAAGAAAGGTATCTAAATTTAGCTGGATCTGTGTGTCAAAGATAGTGGATGATGAAGGAACTCTAATCCAGGGTCTTACCTAAAAATAGCACAGTTTGTGGTACTGGAGGTAGGTGGGAAGGGCTGTGTGCATTTACCTACAGAAGGTGCATTCTGAGACCGGAGAGGGGACAGATGCAGATGCAACTACAGCTATACTAATGACTGAAAGGCTTAAGTGAGTACTAAAGGCTAAAATTTTCTAATATCTTAGGGGATTTAGAAGAAGTTAATTTCTGTAATACATTTATTGCTTTTCTAAAAATTTTAATCCATCTTTATGGATGAGTATTCAGAGTCTTACCTGCTGTGGCTGTGAGTTATGTTCACATTAAGTTTTATTTTGCAGGATAAAGTGAATGAATATTTTTGCTATTTATGTGCTCCTTGCTCTGAGAGACCCCTACATTTTTATGCTAGAAGTCTTGTGAACGTTTGGTACATAGTGTTAAAACTAACAAACCATAGTATAACTTGATAATCATAAAAACTAAAACAAAACCCATCATATGTTGCGTGCACTATTTCATTTGAGTATCTGGTAGATGTATGGCCTTGCTTTAAAACATGTTTGAAGGCTGGTACTGCAAAGAAAAGATGGACTAACTGCTTCTCTTAGTGTATTTGGGAATAAGATGCTGCAAACAGCAGAAAGAAATGATTGGGTCTGATCTCTTTCTTAGCATAGCGTATTGTATATCTTGTGTGAAACATTCCTTTAATATGTATTGAGCTTTCCCTTGAGAATATAGTATCTTGATTTTCTTTTTTGTTAACTTTTATTTTACTAGCTAAACCTAGCAAATTGCTATAGTCATCTCAAATAATCTTTATTACTAGTTTTTTTCATCTTTCTTGATGACAGTTGTTCAAAATTTTATACCGTATACCAGATGCATAAGCATTATGGGGAGAAAACTTCCTGGTATTCTTCCTTAGGTCAGAGACAGATGACTGTTCAAGAAAATGAAACAACACAGGGATGCGAAGAATAAATTTTAAATTAAATTCAGCCTAGACAGGAGTCAGGCTTATTAAAGAAAACGTTTGGGAGTATCTGTACAAATAAAGACAATCAACAAAATCAAAACATTTTTTATAAGGAAAGGAAATATATTTTATATAATGTAATTATTATTTAGTATTCTGAATGTCTGTAACCAGAATTCTAAAATGTAAGTTTATCGTCCTCCATTTTCATTGTGTGGCCCCTGTCTGTCTCTTTCTTGTCTCAGAAGATACTTTTGCAAAATGTACTGAGGAGTGTGATACAAACAACTAGGTGGGTGGCTTTTGGCAGTTAATATGTTGGTGAACTCAGGGGCTCAGAATACTTGTCCAGTTCTAGTTGGCATAAAGGCACGAGGTTTCCTTCTGCTACATAACTCTTTGGTAGGATTAAACCAGAAGAGAATAGAATAGACTATTTCAGTTGGAAGGGACCTACAACGATTATCTAGTCCAACTGCCTGACCAATTCAGGGCTGACCAAAAGTTGTTAAGGGCATTGTCCAAATGCCTCTTAAACACTGACAGGTGTGGGGCATCGACCACCTCTCTAGGAAGCCTGTTCCAGTGTTTGACCTCTTGGTAAAGAAATGCTTCCTCATGTCCAGTCTAAACCTCCCATGGTGCAGCTTTGAACCATTCCCACGCATCCTGCCACTGGATCCCAGGGAGAAGAGCTCAGCACCTCCCTCTCCACTTCCCCTCCTCAGGAAGCTGTGGAGAGCAATGAGGTCGCCCCTCAGCCTCCTTTTCTCCAAACTAGACAAGCCCAAAGTCAGCTGCTCCTCACAGGATATTCCTTCCAGCCCCTTCACCAGCTTTGTTGCCCTCCTCTGGACGCATTCAAGGACCTTCACATCCTTCTTAAATTGTGGGGCCCAGAACTGTACATGGTACTCCAGGTGAGGCCACACCAACACTGAATACAGTGGGATAATCACCTCTTTTGACCGGCTGGTTATGCTGTGTTTGGTGCACCCCAGGATGCGGTTTGCCCTCTTGGCTGCCAGGGCACGCTGCTGACTCGTATTGACCAGCACCCCCAGATCCCTTTCTGCAGGGCTGCTCTCCAGCCATTCCTCTCCCAATTTATACTTGTGTCTGGCGTTGCCCTGTCCTAGGTGCAGAATCTGGCTTGGACTTGTTAAATTTCATCCCATAAATCATAGCCCAATGCTCCAATCTATTTAGATCCCTCTGCAAGGCCTCCTGTTCCTCAAGAGGAACCAGTTTGGTATCATCAGCAAACTTGCTAATGGTGCATTCAACTCCTGCATCCAGATCGTTGATAAATATATTGAACAGGACTGGCCCCCAAATTGAACCCTGAGCAACACCACTGGTGACCGGTTGCCAGGCAGATGTAGCCCCATTCACTCCAACCCTTTGAGCCCTGCCCTTCAGCCAGTTCTTCACCCCGTACACTGTGAACCTGCTCATGCTACAGTTGGACAACTTGTCCAGAAGGATGCTGTGAGGGACAGTATCAAAAGCCTTACTAAAATGCAGAAAGACGACACCCACAGCCTTCCCTTCATCCACTAGGTGGGTGACCTTATCGTAGAAGGATATCAGATTAGTTAAACAGGACTTTTCCTTTTGTGAACCCATGTTGACTGTGCCTGATGATTGCGTTATTCTTTAAATGCCTTTCAGTAGTACCCAGTATAATCTTTTCCATAATGAAGAAAGTTTTGTCTTCCCTGAATACTGTCTGTATTCTAGTAGTATTAGTGTAGGTACAAAAAAGAGGTACCATGAAATGAGCTTGAGTGTGGCATTAAGAGTATGCATCAATTATTTGGAAGTAATGAACATCTAATGTCTGTGCTCTTACCCATTGGTAAATGTGAAGTAGCTTTCCTCTTGTTAATTTAGAGGAACAGAATTAAACTTTCTTGAACACACATACAACTGTGTAAATAGCTTGTGACAGACTAAATTAATTCCTTGTCAGATGGGACTAAACATAATATATCTTAAAGAATAATCCAAAGATATTTTTGAGGAACAGCTAAACACTAGTGGTGTTTCAAAACTGTAGATTCTTTCTTCAGCAAAAAGAATGGAAGAAGTCCCATTAACCTAATAAATGATATATATATATATTTTAAACTTAATATATTTTTTGTTGTTTTTGTTTTGCAGGATACAAAATTATGGATAATAATGGAATATCTGGGTGGAGGCTCTGCCCTTGATCTAGTAAGTAAATTGTGTATGATTTTTGTTATTTTACCTCCCACAATTATTTTCATATCTGGAAACTATAATATGTCATTTGGCTATGACAATGTTTGCTTCCAGTAAAGGAGAAAAAGTATTTGTCAATGCCAGGAAAATGTTCTTTTCCATGAGGCAAAACTGGTTATTTGTATAGATGGAAGGGAACTAAGCAACGTAATATTGGAAGCAGGGTATAAACATCTTAGAATGCTAATCTTCAGTCAGACATAAAGCACTAGTGGCTGAAAAAAGTTTTTTCTGTCTCTTAATTCTGCCACCACAACTCCTCCTAGTGTATACATTTTAATGTCTCTTTCTCCACCCCCCCTCCCACCAACAAACAAAAGTTTCCCTGTTTGAAGTCTCACTGAAGTCTAAATAGAGACAGAAACACAACTTACCCTGGTATTAAAAAATATATTTCAAAGAAATAGGAGGAGCTGTGGACTCCCTTGAGGGTAGAGAGGCCTTACCTGGATAGACTAGAGAGCTGGGCAATCACCAAACGTGTGAAATTTAACAAGAGCAAGTGCCGGATTCTCTACCTGGGATGGGGTAATCCTGGTTATACATACAAATTGGGGAATGAGAAGCTGGAGAGCAGCCCTGTGGAAAGAGATCTGGGGGTTTGGGTTGATGGCAAGTTGAGTCAGCAGTGTGCCCTGGCAGCCAAAAGGGCCAACCATGTCCTGGGGTGCATCAAGCACAGCACAGCTAGCCAGTTGAGGGAGGTGATTGTCCCACTCTGCACCACACTGGTGCAGCCCCACCTCGAGTACTGTGTGCAGTTTTGGGCGCCTCAATACAGGAAGGACATCAAGCTATTAGTGTCCAGAGGAGGCCAACCAAGATGGTGAAAGGGAAAGACTTATGAGGAGCAGCTGAGGCCTCTTGGTTTGTTCATCTTGGAGAAGAGAAGGCTGAGGGCTGACCTCATCGCAGGCTGCAACTTCCTCAAGGGGGACAGTGGAGGGGGAGGTGCTGATCTCCTCTCTCTGGTGACCAGCTATGGGACACAAGGAAATGGAATGAAGCTGTGTCAGGGGAAGTTCAGGTTGGACGTTGGGAAAAGGCTCTTCACTGAGGGGGTGGTCGGTCACTGTAACAGGCTCCCCAGGGAAGTGGTCACAGCATGAAGCCTGTCAGAGTTCAATGATCATCTGGACAACGCTCTTAGTCATATGGTTTAGTTTTAGGTAGTCCTGCGAGGAGCAGGGAGTTGGACTCTGATCCTTATGGGTCCCTTCCTACTTGAGATATTCTATGATTCTATGATATATTTTCTGTGTTTGCATGCCATGCATAAATATAAAGTAGAACCTTGTAAATTTAGTGAACCGTATCTGTTCCATTTCTCTTCCGGCAAAGATTTTTGTATCTAATTCTGCAAGGAGATCTGCTTAATAAAGTGTGATTTTTAGAGATATGGTTCAGGATATTTGAAAGACTAGATTAACTATGCCAGATACAGTAACAAAAAATTACCTAGTTTTGAATCATAATTCAAAACGTTCAGTGCAGATTGTGTTTTTGGTGACTGGATGCTGGCCATTCACTTTAGCTATTAAAAAAAGAAAAAATCACATGCTATCTTATATTTATTGAGGGTTTTTAAAATACTATTATAGAAATAAAAATGGATGTTTAAAGTATGTGAAAATTGTCATACCAATTGAGACTGAATGTCTCTGTACCATAGTTTGCTGTTCTCAACTGGGGCACCTAATAAATGCTTGAGGAAAGAGCGAAAGGGAAAAGGCCTGTGTAGAGGGATTCTGCTGGTGACATCCAGAAGACAAGAGGCGGTAATAAATGCAGGCTTTCTGCAGTTGTGCTGCCATATTTTAATTGTAATTACCTTTTGGAACACATTTATACCTTTAGTTTCTACCTCCTTTTAGAAGGAGTTCTATGGTTGTGTAGAAATTGATAATGTTCCCCATAAAGATACACTGAAAAAAATTTATTTATTGTTGTGAGTTTTTTCCTGACTGAAGAGCAATTAGAAACTGGGTTTGCTTTTATAAGTTATTACTTTCTTCGTGCTTCAAAAAAGGTAAAAAAGAGCAGAAAGAAAACAGATGTTATCATATTTTCTTGTCTTTTTTTTAATCACACACATTTCACTTGTGTGGTGACCACATGTTTATTCCCAAAGTTTGTTGCTTAGAAATAGTACAAAGTCTTTGGTCACATCCTGCAATGTTATTGAAGAAATTGTGCCACAGAACTGAAATCATCATGTAAGTGTATATTAAGCATCTTGTGTGTGCTTCATTCATTTTCAGTTTATGTTCTGCTGCATGTTTTCTTAGTTCTAACACGCACATTATGGTTCTCAACTGGAATCTGGTAGGACAGCTGGCACACTTTATCAAGTTTCCATACTCGAGGCAAGACTGAATGGGAATCTTGAATTCCAAGTTTGAAGTGTATATGTGTCATGTTACCCTGGTGTTTTCTGTACTTCAATATGCACTGCCTGTTTTGAAAATCACACCTCGCAAGAGAAAGTACATTTAATGCAATTACATGTACGTTGCTGTTCAACTTTAAGTATAATTCAGGTTTGTGGCTGAGGTACGAGTGCTAATATTCTCGGCCTTAGTCTGTTTTCACTAACTTCCTCCTCACTAAGGTGAGATAACATCTGACAAAAGAGGTTTTCCCCCATTAGATGTGCTGTATCATGTTGCCAAGTCTTGAACTGGCACTTGCAGCCTAGCTGGAGCAAAGCCTTGGGAATGTCTTAGTGGGCTTCAGGGAGAGGCAGTATCATGTGTATTATCAAAGCTAGAGAAAAGCAAAAAAGATTGTAAGTAAAGCTACAAAGGTAAAACAAATATGTTGTCTGCATTACATGAAATCTTACCTCTGTTCCTACCTATTAGCTGAGGATTTCTGAGGGATGTAGTATTTAATTTTTACCTGAACATTTTTATCTGAAATGCTTGCTTTCTCACAGAGTGAAGTTTCAAAGATATAACTTTTTGGTTGTGTTTCAGTGACTGCTATTGTGGAGTAAACTAGAATACCGGAATATTTCCAATATGAATTGTTGTCCACAAAGTTTCAGTGTCTCTCTCGAAATGCCCTTATTGGTTAAGAAGCCTTTCTGGGTAGTGGCCTTTCCTCTGTCCCTTTAGAGTTAGTGGCGTGCTCACTTTTAGAATTTATATCAGTTGTAGAGAGCTCTGAGATCTTCTGCCACTGCTGTTTCTTCACATAAGAATTAAATTACTTGGAACCTTTAATTCTAACAATTTGCAGATTTGTACCTTCAGTTTTACATGAAAAAAAGTTAACTTTTTTAACATGCAATGCTCTGTCAGCCTAGCAGCTTGAGTTGTGTTTTAGAGAGCTTTACAAAAATCCCTTGCAGTATATAGTAATAGGATATGTGATTGATGTGGTACCTTATATGCTTTAGTTTCTTCCTCAGACTTTGAGATTTGGGTCCGTGTAGGGCCTATGGAGTGGCACATCTAAGTTCAGTGTAATGTTAGTAATTAGATTACAATGTAGATGCTTTTCAAACATGGTGTATGTATCTGACCTGACCACAAAGCAATAACTTGAAACTGTGTCTTTATGGACCCTTCAATAAACTTTTAAAAGTGCTGTAGGTGAATGAAGTATTTCTTTGCCTGCTGTTCATAAGGCCACTTAGTTTAGAACTATGTATTTTTTTTTTTAAAGAATATTCTGGGTTGTATCTCATGTTACAGTTAGCAAATCGGAAGTTTTGAGGTGTGACAAATGTTTTATCGTCTTTTTGTAGTCACAGTGGTATTTCTGTTGTCTCTGTTTCTCCTTTTTACACATATATATATATATGTATATAAATATTTCTTGTGTCTCCTAGTTAGAACCTGGCTCACTCGATGAAACCCAGATTGCTACAATATTGAGGGAGATACTCAAAGGACTCGATTACTTGCATTCAGAAAAGAAAATCCACAGAGATATTAAAGGTAAATTGTTTTTATTTGTATTGTAATAATATTAGAAGACCTCATGCAATGCAAATGAACACCCTTCCAGTCTCAGATGTCTTAATTTCTGCTATTTCCTCTTCTTTATTCCAGCTGCTAATGTATTGCTATCTGAACAAGGAGAAGTAAAATTAGCAGATTTTGGAGTAGCAGGACAACTAACAGATACACAGATAAAGAGGAATACCTTTGTGGGAACACCATTTTGGATGGCACCTGAAGTAATAAAGCAATCGGCATACGATTCAAAGGTAAGGTATCTCAAGGCATTTGCCAAAGTCCCTTCCTTTTTTAGCTTGAATTGCATAGGTTGGTCTTCAGAATGTAGCTAATAACTTTGGCTGCGTCTAGACAGGTGTACATTTAGATGATACCTAGCAGCTAAAAGCTATTAGCAAGGAAAGAAGCTTTCCTAATTTGTATCCAAACCTTAAGTTCCCTAGTGTATTAAGCCCATCAAGATGGCAAGAAATACTACAATATTTACAAGTACATCCCATCACTTTTTATCGCACTCTATTGATGAGTATTTTTGATGGTTCTTTAGAATAGAGCAAATACATACAAAGTGTTAATATGCTTCCACTTGTTTTTAGAAAAAAACAGTCAGCAACACTGTTGAAGAATATGGATTTGGTGGGTGTGAAAGTGTAGTTTGAAAGTGCTCTTATTCATCTGTGGAAGAATGTGCTGCATAGGTCTATGCTACTCTCTGACCATGTTCTTTTAGATTTTCTGTACAGGGAGGGTTTAATGTTTAATATCAAATTTACTTATTTGTAGGTATTTACATGACACAGGATTTTGATTTGGCAGAGTGGTACGGCAGTGTACGGAAGTCACAACACAACCACAATATATGACTTGTAATACACAGTTGGATCACAATAGAAATGTGATTCCCATTACCGGTCTCCGTATGCTCACCAGCATGGCACCGGATGTCCCCAGTTGCCGGGAAGGAATATGTGCATTGAAGCCAGCTCAAGCCCATTGCTCTTTTCAAAGTTCATTTTGTTGGTTACTTGTTTTTTATACTTCTGTTAGGCTGAGCTACATATACACCTCCTTCCTGCCCCTCCCTCCTCCCCCCGCCCTCCTTCTGGTCTGGCTAGCTCAGTAAAACATTGCTCTACCCGTTATATCGGGGAAGGCTGTTTGCACAACCTGATGACCCACTGGTGCAGCTATGTATCTGAAACAAAGGTCACCCTCAAGTCCCACTTGTGTTAGATAAGATCAGCTTTCTTTCTGATCATTAGCAGTCATTCCTTATGTTCTTCCCTGAGCTCATCTTTCTTGCCCATCTCCTCTGATCCCCTTGTAGGGATTTGTTGATTGGTCACATCTCCATGCAATGAGACAGGTTGGCGTGTTTCTTTCCACCCTTATCCATGTAAGGAACTCGCCAATACTGACTCTGGCCTACATTGTTTGTAGTATTACTTCCTACCCTATTTGATATCTTTCTGTAGACAGGCTGTTTAAAAATAACTAGCAGACCTCTGTAGAGCCTCTAGAAGCTTAAATGACCCCAAATTCCCAATTCGAAGGTTGAGTAAACTCTTTTTTTTTTGGTGTATGGATGGTGGGTTTTGTTTTGTTTTGGTTGTTTGGTTTTGGGGTGTTGGTGGTTGGGGTTTTTTTGAGGTTTGGCTTCTGGGAATGATTTTCACTTGGACAAAGCATGATTCAGTCCTCAGGTTTTGAATTCCGGTTTTTTCAGTCTACAATGTCAGGTGGACATAAAAAGGTCTTGGATACTTGATCACTTCCCCAGAAGGCCAGAGCTCAAGTTTTGAATGAACTAGAGATACTTACTGGCGTCTGTGAGCATTTTGGCACTTAGAGACCAGACTAAATTGTAGAGGCAATAGTTTTTGCTGTTGTTGCACAACCACCACTTGAGAACGCCTGTTTATTTTAAGATAGTCTTATGCATATGTGAGAACACAGGCATCCAAATCTAACCTCATTTTCCTTCCATAAGCTGGCCATGCTTGAGAGGTGTTAGGCAGGACTGTCCTCTTCATAGCATGCTCCCAGTAAGGTGCACGCAATTTCCATTATGTAGTTGCTGTGTTACCCAGTTTTGTTCTTTGCCCTGTCAAATCCTCTTACTTTCTACATGCTGATGGGTTCCCAATAAAAGCTTGAAAGTGCTCTGTAACACTGCTTTGGGCGCAGTTCACCTCCTTCTTTC
>VYZW01029315.1:27734-38936 GCA_013401315.1 Balaeniceps rex | reverse complement strand
TGAAACTCAAGACAGCAAGTGAGGATGGCCAGGGAGCTCACTTCAACAATATGTTCCTGATCTGACCTAAACCAGTAACACAGCCACTGAAACCTCATAATAGATGAGTTTTGCTAAATACCAACATGAAATCCTTCAAACCCACTTTGAATGAAAACATTGTTAACCACATATCATGTAATCTTTCTACAGAACAAAGGCGTTGGTTTTTTTACAACCTTCCTGATATTTTCACAGGAAACCCAATACCTGAAGAATGTTTTAAAAGTGGTATTTTATCCATTTATTTATTACTAGATTGAAGACCAGGTTCTTAGAACAAGAGTAATGGTTCTCCATATTCACATGATTATGTACTTTCCCTTTTCTGCAGGAAATCACAAGGAGGAAAGTGCGTTATGAAGAGCAGTGGTGGACATACATCCCAGTTTTGAGTTTCACTGTCAACTCAGATAGATCTGAATCCACTTCTAAACCATTTAGGAAAAAAAAATATTTTAGTTGTAATGGCATAGGACTAATCTGTAAGGTGAAATTAACATCAGCTAACCTTAGGTTTCTAAGACGGGCAGCATGACCTGAACCCCAGAGGTGCTCATTTCCCTTCACAGACTGTAACAGGATCCTATATGATTGGCTTAGATGTCAATTAATAGATTTTAAATAGTGAGATGAATCCTATACTACAGGGAAGTGGAAGAACATTCGTGACAGACATAGTTATTCTTAACTCCAGAGTGTTGCCTCAGAGATCTTTGTGCACATCAGTTTAAATACATGTTCTTGTTTCCTCATACTATTTTAAAATGGAATTTATTTTGAAGAGTGCTGATTTTTTTAAGATGTAATACTTTTATATAAATCCAGTTTGCACAATTCCAAGGTGCTTCAATACATTGTTTTACATGTGTGCTAGGGAAAATCCTTATTTTTACCCAGAATCCTTATTTTTACTCAGTATGTATGTTACTTCTGTGACTGAAAGTGGTTTCTTACTCTAGAACTCCACCCGTTCACAGTGTGGCACACAGCCTTCTTCATGCATCGTCTTTTTCTGCTTCATCGTGTTACTCTGGCTTAAGATCAGGTTTTTTTCTCCATTCTGTTTGGAGTCTGTTGGTCACATTAGGTTGCTGTGACTGGATATAATAGGACATGACACATTTGAGACACATGACATTTGAGAAACACACTGAATGCAAATGTGCTGTGGGGGTTTTTTTGAGATAAAAGCTTCACGCTCTGTTATTTCAGTCTATTATTTACTTGCATTGCCATACTTACTGAAACGACACCAGGACTCCAATGTGCTAGCTCCTGCATAAACAGAACAAAAGCTACATATGCGTCTAGTAAAAAATAACGTGCAGGATTCATTACAACAAACTTTAGGCAACCAGATAAAGTGCCTGAGTTTCTAATCACCCCAATGTCCTTAAACAATTCCTATCAAAGAAAGATGAATCATCATCTCTGAAGCACAGTTATGACCTGGTCTACCTCTTTCTATTAATGATGGGAACAAATACTCTGCAAATACTTTGTGCAAGCACTAGAGAAAACTCTTTATTTACTATTGAGAAAGCCAGTTCCTTTGTTCCTAAAGTGAGCGGCTGAGAAAATGTCAGCTGAGGTGGTCTTTGAAAAGCAAAGGCAAGTCAGGGCTCTTTGTGGGTTGCACAGTGTTTGTATCCTGCTATGTCCTGTAAGAGCTGTAGGGTTTTGAGCAATACCTGCAAGGTCACACAATCGCTTAATGCATCTAGTTGGTTTTGGTGGTGAGGGAATCACTAGAAAGTATGGAAGGACCAGAGTAGTTGATGACTGGCATAGACTGTTTGGGGAATATGTGAAATCTCCATCACTGAAAATTTTAACAGCAAGTTAGACTAATGACTGTCAGGGATGGATTAGGTACAATTCATCCAGTCCTGCCTTCAGTCATGGCTGTAGGTCTATAAATGCATTAACTCACTATGTTGGAATTCATTCTAGCTGCTGCTGTATAAAAGCCTGCCTCTTATTAATAGAAAATAAATGGCAGTCTGGGTAATCTAAAGCTTGACTTGGGGAGTTAGCATCATATTTGTGAAAGAGATTAGAAAAAAAGTAAATCTATGTAGATGTGTGAAAGCAATTTTGTTATTCTGCTTATGCAGAAAGTGAAGTAGCAGTGTAGGTAGATTTATATTGCTCTACCCTTCCCCAAAGGTCAGTAACACAGACTGATTTGTGTTACACTGCTGAGAGCCAGCTGCCTCTGGAGCTAGGCTGAACATCCACACCACGCAGTGTTTTTCCCTGGATCTTCTTCAGACTTGTGTGGTGTCCATGGGATCCTCACTTACATAAATATCTTTTTTCTGTGGGGTGGTGGCTTGTTTTTTTTTTTTTTGGGGGGGGGCGGGGAGAGTGTTCAGTTAAAGGTTTCAGAAAGAGTGCAGAACTACATGCCTCAGGACTGTGGTGGCGTGTGAGACCATGTGGGATGCCTAGGATTGCAAAATCTGCTGGGGTAATGCTGCAGGACTGTGTGGGGAGAAAGAAGCCAAGCCTGGTGCATACTGGCTCTTGGGATCTCTACCTGGGGTCAGCTATCCGCCAGACTCTCTACAGATTTTCTCTTGCAGAGAGCTAGTTGGAGGACTCCACAACAGAGCCAGGGAACAAGTTAACAGTTAAGCAGTGTGACCAGGGACCCACTCCCCGAGGTCCCTTGATGGTCCTCTGTTATTGTCAGTAGATGCATACCCAGGGAATATTTCAAGGATCCACATAATAGCACCAGCTTCTGACAGTCCATGCTCCTGATCCCTTATCCTCCTGCTGGCAGTTCTTTGATCAGCAAAGGAAATAATTTCCACATCCATTGCAAACAAAAAACAAACCTCAACCTCACAACGCTTCTAGAAAAGTGTACCCTGTGTTGATCTGGTAATTATGAATATTACTTTGCCTGAAAGCTGAAATCTAGAAGGAAAACCTGAGGTTATTCCTGAAGGCTAACAGTAGCCTGTGGCTACTCCTCCACTCCTCCTCTCCTCCAACTCTGCAATCCATGCAGAGCAACGTGTCTCTCTGAAGGCAACACAGACATGGAACTCGGACATCATTGTGTCCCTCCTTCATCTTCTCTCCTCCACTGTGCACAAAAGGAAAAGGTCTGGTTATCCCTAGCAGACATTGGAGAAGACTGATTATGTTCACTGTGTCCCCAAGTCGCCATTTCAGCCATTGATCATAGATTTTGGGGTGTTATGGTGTTATGTATTGTGAATAATTTCTTAATCACAGATGCTACTTCTGTGTTCCCCTCTGGTTCTTGTCTGCAAGAATCGCAAAGAGTTTCTCTCATTATCTTCCACTCATGTCAGATCTACTGGATGTGGCTCATTGAGACCTAAATGTATTGCAGATGTCACAGGTGGAATTGCTGAGAGCATGTAGTGGGGGCATGACTCTGCTCCCGTGGAAGTCAATAACAGTTTCACAGTTGACTTCACTTGAAAGAGAGCTCAAGCCAATGCTCAGCACTTTTGAAAACCATACCCTACATATTTAAATTACTCCACTTTTTATTCACGAACTTTATTTTCATAACGGTTTTCCTTTCTCCTCTGGGAAGACACTATCTACTATCTCCATAAAACATTATAACAAAACAATTTAAAAAATAATGATGTCTGTGTCCTTTTATCACCACTTCAATCTATAAATGATTTCTGCTATCTCTTGAAGTCTGTACTGTCTCATAATGTTATGTGTTGTCATTGGTTTATTTCGTTACTTCCCTGAGTGTATAAAGATATATATAAATATAATGAACTTCATACTTTGGAGTGCTTACTACTGAGCTATTCAAAAATCAAACCAATATACAGTCATAATGAATTGAATATCTAAGAGAAATTCTTGATACACTAAAATACTAGTGTTGCAGGATTCATTCACATGGCTTGCAGCATCGAACTAAAAGCAAGAAGACATGCAGCATTCATTTCCTTCTGATGTAAGTTAAGAGCACAATAATGCCACATTAGTGGCATTAGTGACTAAATTAATACTGGCTGAAAGCAGTGTTACTCTTTGCGTTAATTGATAAATAGCCAAACATAATTCAGGTACACTCACAGTTCTTCCATTCCACAGAAAATGTTATGTCATAGCCTTTAAGCTTGTCTTATGGGCCTCCTGAGAGTCAGTAAGAACAGCCTGAATACAGCCCCAGCCAAACGGCCTGGGAAATCATATAAGTAAGTGTTCTGTGATGCTCTCTGTTGGTCAAATCATAGAAGGAGATTGAAATAGCTGAGCTCATGCTCATGGGCTGTACACAAACATCTCTCCTCTTGCCCCCCCGGCAGCTCATGTCCCATGGTTAAGCTGTTAAATTTCAGATAAGGCTTTGGATGTGGAGGGTACAGCTGTTGCTATTTAACTGAAAAGCAATTAGATTAATTACTTAATGTACTTGATACTTGATACATTACTTAACTTACTGTGAGTGGGTAGCTCACCACATCTGAACCTGTCTGAAGGGTGGTGAAACCAAGGCAGGAGAAGGACCAGAAGGTCTTTGATGTGTTGGGGGTGGTGTGCTCGTGTTCAGGGTCAGTGTGCCTGCAGGACTCAGCCTTCTGCGCTGTGCTGACGCCTCGCATGTGGCACCTTAGTGACACATGATGCAAATTTTTCAGTGAATTGGAAGAGATTAGCTGAAAGACCCAAAGTCAAGCTTCCCTTTTATTCAGCTCAAAGTCACCATGACAGATGGAAGGGTTCAGCTTGAGCAGAGAGACAGCATTGCCTTGTCCCAGGTGGGAACAGAGACTCAGATTTAATGGATGGAAATCACTGAGGTCTTTGGAGTGGTCCAGAGTAAGAAGAAAACGGTATAGGTTATGGCAGAGTGTCTCTTAAACAAAATTAAGCAACATTCCCCCTCCCTGAAATGGAGATGAACTTATTTGAGAGGATTCATGGGCTCTAGGACTTCACTATGTCCCAAGAGCAAGCCCTGAGATACACACACGTGAAAATAAAAGGAAGATGAAAAGGCCCGAGTTGCCAAGGATGCTGGCTGAGGATCCATTTATATAGTCGGATCTGCCTGGTTGTCCAGTTCAACCATTATTTTCTAGATACTGCTTTTAAATGTAGCCTTCATGTGGAAGATTCACATATTTATTTATATAAATTTCATTGCCGGTTCAAACACCCAACTGCAGGATCTGACATCTACTTCCTAGTCCAGTGAAATTATACATATATATAAAACAGGAGGCAGGCCAATTTGAAGAGGTGAAATTGAGAGAAAACATGTGAAAATATGCCATACCATTGTATAGGATGCTCTCTTAAAGAGGAGAGGGAATTTGGACTAAAATTACTGCATCTGAACAGAGGAAGAATATGGACTTGACTCTCCCTGAACTGTGGAATAGGATAGTATCATTTTGCCTTGTTTTTCTTAAAAAAAAAGAGCAATTTGGTGCCTCAGCCAAATTGAGAGCTTAGGAATATAAATAAGGAATAGAAATAGATCTCTCTCTTTACCTGAGAATTAAGCATGAATTTTTCAGGACTGATGCATCCTTCTCTTCAGTATTTCTTCTTGACTATTTTAGTCCTCTCCCTTTTTCATGCACAGTCTTCTTCATATTTCCCCCTAAACTCTTTGTATTTGGAGCAGAGCAGTCCAAATCAGTAGTGCAAGTATCAACAGATGTAAATGACGATAGGTGTCTATACGTCAGAGTTAGCCCCTTCATAATTATTATTTTTCAGATGGAGAGTGAGATTCAAGAAAACTTTTAGCAACCAAAATGTGTCTAGGCAAATCTCAGGAATTCTAGGAGGAATCTTCATTCAGAAGAACAAAACCTCACCCATCACTGTGGTGATCAAACTTCATAAGTGGTCACTAAACAAGAGATTTCTGATGGAGTTATAACTTCTTATTTTTTCCTAAATGTCCTGTCTGAGTCACTATGCAACAGGTTGCAGAAAGGCTGGAAACTCCCTATTACTTCTATTACAACAGGAGTTGTGCTCTGGGCCTATCCAACATTAAAATGCCAAGCCCTCCACAAAAAAAACCCCAAAACCCAGTACTTGTGCATCTCTGACTGGCCCCTTGAAATCAGGAGAAATTTGGACCTAAAGCTTTTTGTTTCATCAGTTTTCTGTCTCTGAAATGGGAGTGTGACTGGGGCCACCTTCTTATTAGGGCATTGTGAGATGTCGTTCATTAACATTTGACCACCACAGTGATGGAAAACCTGACAACTGTGTTAGTTCTGTCTTCAGAAAAGTGTTTGAAACAGTAAGAGCAAGTTTTTAAACTCAGTTTCACCCTGAACAGCAAAGTTCAATATTCTTAACATGCATCCATTTACTGCACTGTGCTATTGCAGGGTGTTATGAGCAGTTGCTGTGCTCCACTCAAGAAGAGGTGGCAATTTGGCAACATTGAGTTACCTCAGAGAAGCGTTGTAGATTGTAATTACTTTATGTTTGCTCTTGTGTTTTGACACCACCAGGTGAGAGGTATTGTTGCTGTACACGGCATGGCTGTCATTAAATATAACCAAGCTGAATGTTTGGTGAAGTGTGGGGCGGTAGCTGAAGAAAAGATAAAGCAGACTAAGGATGCAGAGTCAGACCTTTAAAAACAATCTTGATGTAAATGACGACAGGCTTTGTTAGTAGATCAGCAGATTGCAGAACTGTTCAATCCCCAAACGGTTTGCAATGAAAGCATTTCATGCTATGCTACTGTAGCATGATAATTTTTATCCTATGGTTTTATTGCTAAAGCTGTGATATTACGTGTGTGTATATACATACCTATACAGGCAAACCTTGTGTAATGACATTAATAGAAACAACAATAAATATGTTTTCCACACCATGCAGCTGGCAAAAAATGAGGATTGTTATCTAGAAATGCATTAGGTCTACAAAAATAGATTAATTTTTTGAGCATTTATTGTTATTATTATTATTGTTATTATTTTTATTTCTAAGCCTTACTAGGCTTCATTCTTTCAGATAAAAACATGCATATCTGCTTTGCAGTTTGATTGCCTTATGGGCATAAAGCTTTGCATATTTACTGCCCATGAATCATACAAGTATGTGAAATCCAGTGAAGATTCAATTTTTCCTGCTAGATGCACCTCTAGCCGTTTAATTAAAATATGTATTATTAATAAAACTAGATTTAAGTCATATTTTTTACAGATATGACTGAAGCATTAAGGGCAAATTGTTTCATACTTTCATAGTAATTTGCTTTTAACGTTTTGTGCCTTAATCAAGGTACTCCTAGGATAAGGTTTGTAGTGCTTGTGATTTCATCATGTTTAAGTTACTGAAAACAGATTTAAGACTGTTCCAAGACAAAGTCACATCGACTAATGAAATTAGCTCCAAATTTTTGCTGTAGATGGAACCCTACCTAACAGCAAAATGCAATGAAAAGTACCTATTTAGAAAATTGTGCTTAGTGCACCGATTGCAGTCTATTATATCCATATTCACTAAATATGTGTCAGGTTATTGTTTTATTCCAACCATTGCGAAACTTTTAGATGTCACAGTTGCCCTGTTCACCTAACTTATCTTCCGTTTTATGGTAAATTTCCCTGGCTCTCCTGTAATGTATTGTACACAGTAATACTGATAGCTGTGGTGTAACTAATTTACGCATACCTGTTGGTGAGGAATCAATAATACTCTCTGCTTCATCTTATCCTGCCTACCATTTAATTCTGCATACGTGTGGCTGTTTGTGTCTAATGGTGCTTTTGGCTGCAACAAGCTTATTAATTACTTTTAAGGAAGATTTTAATTTTTAATTTTAACTCCTGAGTTATATTATAAGTGTAATGGAAGTGTGAACAGTGGGAATTTGAGAGGATATCTTCCCTGAGAAGGGTGTAAAATGTAATTAAAGCATATCACTCAATTGTGATAAAAAATTTCAGATATGAAAGTCTTAAGTATATTTGCCAATTAGAGAGGAAGCAGTGATTAAGTGACTAAGGGAAATAATTTATATATTTTACATTCAATTAACTCTTTTTTTGGTCTGTGAAAGATCACTGTATTTCTTGGCACAAGTCTGTTGGAATCTCTGGTTTATTATTTCATCTTGTATTACTGAAATATTAGTACACACCAGTAAGTTTCCTTGATATTATAGGTGTGCATGACACTTTGACAGTTGAGGAAAAGCACAGGGAAATCTGTGAGAGGTTTCCAGAGAGGGAAACCACAGCTCTGTCATGAGACCAACCTCCAGAGAACTCCTGAAAACTACAGGAAAGAAGATTCCATTTTTATTGCAATTTAGCACCAAATTTTAATATTACCTGGAAAACAAAAGTAAATGTTTTCAGCAAAAACACAACTAATTTTTAGAATTACAGGAAAATCATTTGTATTCTAAAGTATGCATTTACCTCAGAGTTATATCTGCATATAGAAAGTGCACCTTATACTTTTTAAATACTAATGTGTTGCTGATTTTCATAATTATTCTCTTTACTATGACCATTTAAAGGGTGATTTGACAATACGGGATATACCAGATAAAAATAACATATATTAGTATAAGCAATAAAAATGGTTTAAAAAAATCTGAAATCATCCATTTTTATTAAAAGCACAATGTTTGCTGAAATATCCACTTAGTACAAACTAGAACAAAATGACACAGGTATTTTCTTTTTGTTTGCCTACTTGGTCTTTGAACCTTCAAGGTTCTCATATTCAAACTTTTCTATACAAACATATAATTAGGAGAACATTTATGTTAGAAAAGGAAAACCAAGATTCCCATCTAATGACTTCTGAAACAGGGGCTTTAAGAAAAACTGTCACGAGAATGACAATAAAATTTTAAGAATAGCAGTATTGGCCTGACTGCCAGATCCCTGGTCAAACACTTATTTCCATAAAGGAAAAGGGAGTATGCACTCCCTATATGGATAAAATATAAAATTACAAGTACCACAAGACAAAATATATTCAGGAGTACCAATTTGATTTGTTACTGGCAAATTTTTCTTTGCTGTGGGGAGTCACACAGTAAAAAAGCAAGACATAGTCTTGGAAATTTAAAACTGTGGTGCAAATTAATCAGAATCAGAAGTGATAATATAATGATACATACCTGCTCTATAACTGTATAACTGTGTACACTGTTACCTTAACATTACCAAAATACATTTGACATACTTTGTCAAAAAAAATACTGATATATTTCCTCAACTGAATTGTTTATAATAATATATAGAGAATCTGTTACTTTTGCATAATATACTACATAAATACCTTACCCATTACACAAATATCATAAATAATATTCTGAAATATATATTCTAAAATATATATTCTAAATTCAGAAGACATTTAGTTTGTCATATTTGTACCTGTCTTTTCTGTGTTTCTATGTTTGAATGACTACGTTGATCTCTCATGAGTGCTAAAGGATGGTGAAAATTAAAAGCGCATGCCTAACACCTTTTGGGAAATTTTAAAATAAATCTTTCATAAGCATTCATTGTTCTCATACAATCTAACTTGTTCTCATACAGTTTTGCAAAGCAAAACTCCTGTTTCATTTTTACTTCTTATTGCAGAAAACAGTCTTTAAAATGGACTTACTTGCTTAGAGCACAGAAATGACATATTCCTCATTCACCAATCACCCCTAAAAAATCCATATTACTGTTTTAGTAGTAGTACATAAATTCAAAATTGGATCAACTCAAAAATATTTGTGATACGTTTGAGGACATTGGTTAAACAAACGAATAAAAAAAGTTGAATTCATTATATACATTGTTTTGTAATGAATTATTCATCCAAGCCTACTTTGTACCTGATTTGTCATTGTTTGAATCAGTGTAGGAACTTCAGACCTTTGGTGCAAAACAGTAAAAATGTTATTATAAATGCAACCTTGAAAATGCAAAGGAGTAAGAGAGAAATCCATGACATCAAAAAGAAATTATGCCATTGCAATCACACTTATCAGACAATGATTTTCCTTTTCTATTGATTTCTGCACTGGTTTAGAAGAGGTATCATATTTCAGGTGTCCCTACAGTTCACATTTTTCATTGTCAAATATACCTAAGAATTTTATCTCTTACATCAAGATTTGTCCCTAACAGTAGAACTGAAATTACAATGATATTTTGCTGAATATGAATAAGGCATATATTATATAATTATTAAGTCAAACTACTGTTGATAACTTCATGCATTGACTTTGCCTACTGATTTAGTTCCAGATTTTGGAAATTCTTTCATCTCAGCACTGCTATTTTACAATAGATCTGACTGGTATGCTTCTGTTCAGCACAAGTATGATATGTGAAAGATCACATCCTACTTATCTGTATCATTTGGTGTTCTGTTATCTGGAACCTTAGACAGAGCAAATGAACTCTTAAAATGTCCAGTTTTCTGATTAAAGCTATGCACACAACGTANTTGCTGAATATGAATAAGGCATATATTATATAATTATTAAGTCAAACTACTGTTGATAACTTCATGCATTGACTTTGCCTACTGATTTAGTTCCAGATTTTGGAAATTCTTTCATCTCAGCACTGCTATTTTACAATAGATCTGACTGGTATGCTTCTGTTCAGCNTTTTTCATTGTCAAATATACCTAAGAATTTTATCTCTTACATCAAGATTTGTCCCTAACAGTAGAACTGAAATTACAATGATATTTTGCTGAATATGAATAAGGCATATATTATATAATTATNTATTAAGAGCTACCACAACAAAGAATAACTGAAAATACTAAAATGACACTGATATATGTGGTGAATAATGACTACTCCTTCTCCAAATGTTATTTATTTTTTAGTATCTGCTAATAGCTGAAATAGAATGTGAGTGACAGTTGGACAGGCAGGCAGACAGACAGCAAGTACAANCCTTTAATACGACTGTCAGATTAGCAAAGCTGTTTAATTCATGCTATTTTCCCCAGTAATATTACCCCAGTACTATTGTGAAGAAAAATCATGTCTGATGTTTATTTTATGTTTCTACACTGTTTAACCTTACATTGGAAAGAGTTATTAAGAGCTACCACAACAAAGAATAACTGAAAATACTAAAATGACACTGATATATGTGGTGAAGTCAATGCATGAAGTTATCA
>VYZW01029315.1:2040-25645 GCA_013401315.1 Balaeniceps rex | reverse complement strand
AACATAAAAGAAAACAAGTTGTTCCATCAATAGTGGAACTAATGAGTTTGTTTTCCTTTGGATTTTTTCCCGTGTACCCCATACCGTTCTACTGCAATAATCTTCTGTCCAGGTGACACTCTCACCGTAATACCTTATCTGACCCTCATACCATGACAGCTCTGGAGTAGTTTCAGTTGCTCACTGTGCCCATCCCCCTCACTGAGGTATTCTGTGAATTGTCTCATAATGCCTTCTGCAGAGCAGAAGATGACATCCCTCAGCTATTTGTCTGGAGCGTACAATCATGCTTGTTCACTGACCCAAAAATAAGGTACGTGTGATTTTGCCTGTTCCTCTGTGGGAGGATTCCTCCATTATTTCTACATCTGCTTTCTCACTGTGTGAAAAACAACATATTCTTTGCATGATTTTACATATTTGGACTTTGATTTGAATGTCAGTGGCCAATTGAAGGACAAAGTTTAGATGAATATATAGCAGAGAGTCCTCCTGGGAAAACGGTCAGGGCAATGGGAC
This sequence comes from Balaeniceps rex, assembly GCA_013401315.1. Lineage (NCBI taxonomy): Eukaryota > Metazoa > Chordata > Aves > Pelecaniformes > Balaenicipitidae > Balaeniceps > Balaeniceps rex. The sequence continues at coordinate 25,126 of VYZW01029315.1, read as the reverse complement.
AGAGCTCTGTGGGTTATTTGTCTGGTTACTAGCTTTTCATCTTTTCTTACCATTCTCTTCTGCAGAGCTCGTTTGGCACCTATTTCTTCCCAGTCATTGACTCAAGAGGAACAGCTTTCAATGGGCTGACACACCATACAAGATTTTAGTCTTAAGACACTGAGTACCGCAATTTCAAGAACTGGTCACTAGTGCTATATTTGTTTTTATTTAGGCTGTAGGGTCATGGAAGCAGCATGAAGCCAAGCATTCTCATTAATGGGATTCATCTGACTGGAGGCAGACATCTACTGCAGAGATACATGCATACGAGATAGTGACTGTAGGCTTCCCATATGTAGAAATAAATCAGTGTAATTAACTTTATTCTAATGCCAGCATCAAAACTTATCTGATCTATAAAGGCCTGAAAGAACCTTCTTTATACTACTGACTCTGAAGGGCCACTACGGTCACTTATAAATTTAGGTGGCATTAATTCAATCCTGAATGCCTCCAGCTCTTGGATAGGCAGCCTAAACTGAACCTGAGCTCAGGCCATATACGAGTCTCATTTATCTTCGTAGCAGGTGACACTGGGGAATTCCTAGGAAGAAACCCCAGCCATTTTTCCCGACTAGTGTTGACCAGGGACCACCTCAGACCTTGAGATCACTCCTGAGAAGCAGAATCACAGAATCACACAATCATTTAGGTTGGAAGGGAGCTCAGGAGAACATCTAGTCCAACCCCCCTGCTCAAGCAGGGTCACCTAGACAAGGTTGCTCAGGACTGTGTCCAGTCAGGTTGTGAGTATCTCCATAGATGGAGACTCTACAACATCTCTGGGCAACTTGTGGCAGTGTTTGACCACTCTCACAGTAAAAAGTGTTTTCTTGTGTTCAGAAGCAGTACCTGTGCTACAACAATTCTGTCTGACAAATGAAACTAAGAAAACCAGTTCTACTTTGTAGGCATTAAAGGCTTCGTGAGTGAATTTAGATCTATAATAATGGTAATTGATATACATATATATAAATATAAAAATGTAAACATATTATATCTGAAATGTATATGATTAAACATACATCTGATATCTACCTCTTTGGGATGTCATATTTTATACGTAGTATCTTAGAAAGTTACATCCTACTTTAAATCTCAAAGACAAATGCTTAGCTTAGCTTAAGTCAAACCCAGGTCTTCCTGCATTTCTCTGAATGTAATTAAAATGCATGTAAAATATTTCCTATTGATAAACTGGATCTAATATGACTAAGTTTTTAGGGCTTAAGGTACAATGGAGAATGAGTAGTTGATAACTGAGCTGACACTGTGTCCAGAATATGTATGATATTGCAAATGAAGGTCACTAGCAGCTCTATTTCAAACCTATGCAAATCATCATGTATCAATGTACCGTAATGAACCACTCAGTTCTGACTGTCACATAGTTCCCCATATTTAACTGAATTTTGTCTCCCATTTTGATCCTGATCCTTTTTTGATCCCTTTCTTTGGGGCTTGTGAGTCTGTGTTTGGAGTACGGGTATTGCTTGACAGAGACAAGCAAAAGATGCATCAAAGGACATTTCAGTTACTTATAAGGAAGAAATTTTGGGGGTTGTGTAATCTCCATCCTTGGAGATACTCAAAACTTGCCTGGAAAAGAGCCATGAGCAACCTGCTGTAACTTTAAAGCTGGCCTTGCTCTGAGAGAAGGGCTGGACCACATGACCTGTAGTGGTACCTTAAACATAAATTATTCTATGAACTTATAAGGGGGAAGGAAGGAATCAGGGACAACATATATCCCCATTCTCCCTTGTTTTCACCTACTTCAAATCCTTTCCATCCCCTTCCTTTACAAAGGCAGCTGTTTCCCATGCAAGTGGGCAGGTAAAGGTCTTCATGCAACAGGAATGGTCCTGGCTAGGAGGTATTGCCAGGTGCAGCAGAGCTTTTGCCCTCTAACAGGGCCATAGGAGCCCTAACGTATAGATCAGTAGCTTATGTTACTGCTGGCTTCCAGATTAAGCCTGTGCAGATCCTGTTGACAGTGATACCCTGGCAGCCCCCTGGCCCTTCACAAGCCTAATGGTTTGTGGCAACAAATTCAGCTGTAAATTTTACCAGCTAGTCCCAAATAACTTTGCTATAAGAAACCTCCAACCACCTAAGAAAGACTGTATAAAGCAGTGGAGAATACAGAAATAAATGGAGAGGCGTATGTATTTAATTATGTATCCGTACCAAGTGAAGACCACTAAAGACAACTACCAACTGGAGCCCACACAAATGAGGGGACATCTTTCCAATGGCCTAGACTGATGTGAGATAAAACCCTTGCTTTTCGGGAGAAAAAAAATGTACTGAGCTAAAGTTTCTATCTTGCAACAATTCTTTAAAATCAAGAGAGAGGAAAAAAACACTCAATAAAGGAGGGACGACAACTAAAGCATTTGAACTGAAGACTGTGCTAGCAGACCTGACAGAAGATTGTAGGACTGTTTAGTAATCTCTGATTAGTTTTACAAGAGAACTAATCTGGTCAAAATGATCAGGGAGGAATAGGTACTCTATATGTCCTCATGTCTGTGCTGCAGCGTGCCGCATAGATCATATCAGCTGTAGAGCATATGCGAACGTAATACCCGGAGACAAATTTTAATTTGCTTCAGGGCTAGGAAGAAAGAAAGCAATTGTAATCTGAGAAATTATTTTTTTGGAAGGGGAAATATGAACAAGCAGCAGACATTTGTTTATTATTGGTTCGATGGTTCAGAGTTTGCTGCTGAAGAAAATGAGAAGGCATTAACAGAATTCCCTGAGACAAAGAAACTTGCATTGTCATTGAATCCATGTGGTGGTGAAGAAAAACAGATGTGCAATCATCTAAGTGTGAAGAAAACAGTTCTGTAACTCCAAAAAGAAAGAAAAAATGTTAGTTCCAAGGCTTTAGGTTTCCATTCAGAGGCTGGCAACCTGTGGTTCATTAGCATGTGACTTTAACAGATTGCTTCAATAGTGCAAAGAGCCAGGTACACCTCCTTCCTGAGGATGTATCTTTGTTCACTGGGTCCTGAGCATCCTTCTGCCACAGTTTCTAGACCGCCTGTTCTTCACCTGGCCACAATTTACAGTTTCCAGGAGTAAATTGTTCCAAAGACATGCCCAACCTACTTCTATACTCCAGTAATCTGCCAATCAATGCAGGTTTAAATCTATTACTCACTGCAAACATTGCAGCAGCCATGCATTAATGTTACTGCAGTCACTTCTGGATCAAAGCTGCAGCCATAAAAGCCTTTACTTTTCATTGTATTTAGTCATGTCTGACATTTGTTGGTTTTTGCTTTCCCCATTGTAGTTAAGTATTACTCAAAATTGAATTGACTTTGCTCTTTTTTTTTCATTTATTTAGAATAACCACAGTAGAAGTTCCTGTCCTGTTAGAAGTGTTCATATGCAGAATTGGTGACTATAAGGTCATCTGCTCTCTTGAGGTCACCAGAGCCTCCAACCCAGGAGACTAGGGGTTCAGTTCTGCAAAATCTTGGAAATGGCTCATTCCCAGAGCATTTTGTATTCATCACAGGAATGTTTAAATCTTTCCCTGCTGAACAAGCCCTCATATCCAGTTACGTCACTGGATATAGCACTGTTCTGCAGTTCAGAGCAGGATTCACACTTTCAAGGAGAATAAATTAAATTTCCTCCCATAAGAGTTCATGGACACTTGAACATTGAACATACGGATATTCCAACATTTTGGTCTTTTTTTCCCCTCATTAGGAGGCATAAACACAAATAAGCATAAAAAAAATTAGAGTGCTTTTCAAAGGGAAATGCTGAAAACTGAAAGAGTACACTGCTGCAGTGGAAATACCTCACGTTAGCGCCATTTTTAGATTCCTCACAGCAACAACCGGACAGCTTTTAAAATAAATAAATAGAAAGTTGTTTTAAAAAGAAGATCTTAACTATAAAATCATCACTTTGTTATCAGAGAATGGCAAATCCCAATAGCAAATGCCCAGCTTTATATTTCTTTAATAGTTGGAAGTACTGCAAAGCCTGAATTGGGTCAAACTGCTTTTAACCTGGCTGAAAAAATCTAAGGATGGGATTGTTCAGTTCTATCAATTCTTCATTTCCTATTACCAGAAATCCTGTTTGGGGGTTTCAATATATGAAAGGTAAAAAGATCACAAGGCAACAGAGAAGCGGGTAAATATTGACAGATCCAAAGCACATACCAGTGTCCTACTGAGAGTTAAAACAACCGCCTGTGCTGCTCAGGGACTGAGTCAATCCTATGGATGGGAGCTGCCAGGGTAAAACTTTTGCCATTTTCTTATTTTTGCTGTATAAATGTATTTCTTCTATTAGATTTCTTTATCCCTTTTAGCCTTTCTAAATGACAATTAAGTCTGCCTACCCTATCAATAGCAGGTAATTTATTTGTTTCTACAGCTGAGCCTGACCTTCATTGATTTTATTGGAGTAATTTGCTGGAAATGTTTTTTTAATGTTAGATTTATTACAGAGGCACTTCATTGTCCGATAAATGAAGTAAATTGTATTTTAAAAGTAGCAAAATGAAAGAACCACTGAAATTTGAATGAGTTTTTTACAAGCGTATTAGCTCAAAGGGTCCCTTATGCATCTCTTCTAAGGACCCCAGTTTGCAAATAAGAGATTTTATTCTGGGCTTATGTGTGCTAGCTTCCCAAAAGCATAAGCCTCAACTGCACAGAAACAGACCTGAGCACTGTGAGCAGCGGCGCTGCAGCGTCATTGGGACTGCCCTCCCCGCTCATCCCGACTTGTACCGTGTGCATTCTCATTCAGTTCAATGGGGCTGACACTCGGTACGAAGAAAGAAGTTGAAAATGGGCCTTTTAATTTGTTGGCTTATTTCTCCTTTCATTACCTGTCTTCCTCAGTTTTCAAACCTCTTGCTTGCTCTGTTTTAACCGGCTGCTGCTGGGGGTAGGATCTGTCACTTGCTCGCCTTTTAGATCTGCTTCCTGTAGTGGTTCAATTCCTCTGCGTAAGGACACTTGCAAACTGTCCTGGAGAACAGTAAATTACAAATTGCCACCTCTACCTTTCAGTGTAGTTAAAAGTCAGATTCTTAGGTGAGTATGACAGAGACGTAAGTTTCCATTGTGTTTAGATTAAAACAAAAGGATTTGCTATGTTGTGTGCCATCCATCATTTAGATTTTTTTGTGCGCACAAAATGTTGCTACGCTATGCTATACCAAGAAAGTTCATTTTCAAGAGCTTCCTCTGAGGCATTGCATCTCTGTGCTATCTCAGTGAAGGGCTCTGCCTTCAAGACATGATTACAGCCCTGGAGGATGGACAATGATGCTGAGCAGTATTGGCATATCCAGCAGTCCTGCGTATCACCTCCCTCCCGCTGCCATCATTGCATTGTGGAAATAACATATGACATTTGCTGCCACCGTCTTGTTCATGCCACTTGAGTAAAAATGGTGTACACACAGCTTTTATCTGTCTTGTCTATCTAAATTGCAAGCTCTTCAGCACATGGATTATCTGCTGCTCTGTCTCTGTGCAGTGCTTAAAACACTGGACACACTTAGAAAATGAAGGGACACCTTTCAGTTTTTTGTGTGTCCTCTACCATAGTATATGATCAATAATAATAACAACAACAACAATAATAATAACAATAATAATAATATAGTAAGAACAACTGCAATTATAATGGCTTGCATGATCAGAAAAGACATCCTTTTGCTAAACTTACCAATTTTTGTTTATTTGTTTGTTTGTTTGTAAGTTAAGTTTACATTTTTGAGGGCAGATGGCAAAAGTTAGACCTTGTAAAAGCTGTATTTAGACACCTAAACAAAAATATCATGACTGTCAAAGTCGCCATTCATGTTATTAAGAAAACCCACTGTTCAGATGCCATTTAGTCAGACAGGGTCCTGAGTGCTCTAACCGCTAATTTTTCTACAATGGCCAAAGACACCATTAGCAGTTTAAATGGCTTCTTGGGCCATGTCTCTGAGACCCTTACGTGGCACTTCAAAACAGGGATTCCTCTGCATACAGGGATTCCTCTGCTACACCTTCTTCGTTCACCCGCCTCCCAAGCCAGTATAATTCCCCTCAAACAGGAAACTGATGCCCAAATGTTTTACAGAAAGAAATTGAATCTGAACGGGTTACACCTGAGGGAAATGCCAGTGCTAGTGAGAGCTGGTGTTTCTCTGTGCTTCTACAAAGGATCGTATGAAAAATTAAATCTCGGGTTTCATTTGAGAATAAGGGATTCAAATCTCTACTGTTCTCTATCTGAACAAGGACTGTGAAGCAGCATCCCAACTGAATGCATTAACCATTGGAGTCACAAACCTGTTCCTAATCTAGGAAAGGAAAAACAATTGGTTTTTTGGGTGTCTTGGTGCTCTGGACATGCAAGTCTCTGATCTGTCAGTTTAAGTAACTGGTATCCACATGCTCCTTTGCACTTCTCCCCAGGTTAGACTGGACATCTTTCTGCTTATTTCTCTTCTGAGGACCCTTGTTGTGAGCACCTAACTGCCCACCTCTTTCCTACCTGGCTGCCTGATCCATAAAACTCAACTTATTTCCAACAGCCTGGTCCTGCCGGTCTACTGATGTACCTAGAAGCAATGTGTGCTCAGTATTTCGAAAATAAGGCGACTATAATGTTGAATCTGACTTTAGCCTAACTTTTGGTATCTATATGAATATTTTTAGGGTTTGTGTGTATTATTAGTCAATTCATACAAAAAAAAAACCATGAGGAGTAACTGTGCAATAGACAGTCCCTTTTCCTATTTAAATAGTATTTGAAGCAACTTCCACAAAATGTATGGCAGTGTCTCACTTTATTTCATACTGTGCATTTTCTGAAGATCACACCGAGTGAAGCAAAACTTAAAAATATAAAACCATGAAAAGATTTGAATACAAAACCTAGAGTGCTTTCCTTTTAAATTTCCTCACTTGTTTCCTGTCTCTGTTTCTGCCACCGTTATTGATATAAAGAATCCATCAACATATTTTTATGGATGATTAAGAAAGGCTGACCTTTCCTTTGCAGGTACAAAAAGGTAGTTCTTCAGAGGCTGTAAATGAATGACAAGATAATTCTATCCATTTAATATTGAAGTGATGTTGATGGTATCATTCTTCTCATGTTTGAAACGGGAAAGTATAGAGACCTTTCTCCCTCACTCTGTTCTGCTTTATGTGATGGATTTTCTGTCTGACTAATCGCTGTCACATTAACCTGCACTATTTCATCCTTCAGAGCTGTCAAGATAATGACGATAATCGAAGTGGCTCATTGTAGGTAAAGGAAATTATATGAGCAAAGTAATATCATAAAACAGTGTTTAAATATTTTAATTTCATTTGTCAGGGCTGCCCCAACACTTCATTACACATATAACCATCTCTCATCAGTGGAATTAGTGCATTATTCATTACTGTTAATTATTTTCACATAATGGCTGCCCTGATATATTTAACCTCCACATTATATCTCAGATAATGGGCCTGTAAAATTGAATTGTGTGAAGAGCGGAGTTCTAAAGCTCATTTGCAGAACATCAAAGAACAAAGAAGAGGAAAAGAATTCTAAATGGGACGTTTCGCCCAGCTGGGGCCAAACATTTGTTTCTGTCTGATTTGCATACAGAAAATAGGTGGTTCAGAAGTGTTTTAACATTGTACATCCTATCTGCTCCTATTACACAGCCAATTAGAATTTGTTAATGTCCTGAGTGTTTGAGACAACTTACTAGCCAATCTATCGTCTGAATTGCAGTGAGCTGGAAAGTTAACAACAGAAAAAAGTAGACCTTTCTGAAGGACAGACCACAAAATCATATTGCATATTAAGGTGTCACTTACAGTTAATACTTCTTTTGATGAACGTCTGTATTATAGAAATAAATTAACAAAAGCTGCTGCTCAGAGCTGAGAAGATCCAAGTCTGTGAAATTCCAATAGTACTCTGTCAATTACTTGGTTTTCCCTGGGCCAAATTTTCTGAGGCTGTCTGTCATGTAGGATGTGGAAATGGGTGAGGAGGAGAACGCAGCGTCCTGGACAAGGTGAGTGTACCTGCACTGAGCGCAGCAAGCTATGTTGGCAGACCAGGGACTCAATCCCACATAGTGTGAAGCAATGCACATTATGACCCAGACGCCTCCAGAGGTGCTTTGCCATGCTGGGGTTGATGTGTCTGCATTGCTGTTTCAGAGGACAGGAAACATGAGACTCCTTTACTCTGCTTTGCCAGGTGTTTTGAATATACTCCCCAATAAAACAAAGTCAGTACAGTATGGGACTTTGGCATAATTTAGCTTTTGAGGAGACAGCTGAATTACTAGAAATAATTTCAGCTCTAAGTAGCAGTTTAAAGTCCACTGTATGTCCACTCTAACAGCATGGATTTATCTGAATAGCCACATTTTTTCCCATTTAGAGGCTTATCCATTATTCACAGATTTCAATGGACCTGAAAAGGCATTGAAATCAAACACTTTATGGAAAGAACATTTATCAACAGTTCAACATGTCATAAGGACTAAGGTCAGTTCAGCAAAAAAGAGACTTTTCAAACAGGTTATGGGAATTTTCTTCAAACTTCAGTCTCAGAGTGTTTGTGAAGTTCTCTGTAAATTCCCACACAGCTATTTGAAGCATTTTTTGCTTTCGTCAGAAATTTCAAGATAATAGCTCTTCTGAATTTCACATGAAGATATACCTTTGTTCTGTTTCATGCCTACAGTAAATTTTATAGATTTTTTTTTAAATGCTTCAGACCTATTTCTTGGCTGTTACAGAAAAACTTATGGCCGATGGTGGGACTGTGATCTCAGAGGTGAGTCAGCCAATCAGAATTCAGAAAATGTTTAATAACTAACAATACAATTCACTCGAGGTCATTAACATACTTTAGTCTTATTGGCTAAAAAGTCATATTTCACAGGAATGATAAATGTCTTTTTGCTAAGTGGCAGTAGGTTTTTGGCCATATGATTAAATATTCATACAACATATACATAAATCTTCCTCCACTTGGCATCATCTGGGATTCATTTGGAAGAGTCTCATTTATTTCACTTTGTAATGTTTTAAGTTTGTTGCAGGCTTCAGCCTCAGCCTCCAAACTCTATATCTAGAGTAGTTAGAAAGGAAAGGAAAACCACATTTGCATGGACCTAGCTTAGAAAGAGAAGTCCTCTTTCCTAATCTGTCCATTCTCAGGGTATATTTTTTACAGGTTCGCATACAGGTTTTGCCCTCTAAACGGTCATTTATACATCATAGAACCTATGTGAACAAAACCTGCTGATGGTCTCTGTTTTCTAAACCATTTTTATTTCATAGGATATTTTCAGGGATCCATGAAATATGGACAAAAATAGAGACCACTAAATGAGCAAAGTAAATAATTGCTTCATGCTTAAACACATTATATGGACTTTGGCCAAAGGTGTGAGAGATATTCAGTCTTCTCACATACATTCGTTTGGATACTCCCAAATAAGAATAGACTGATAAGAATGGGCTGTCTTTCTACTCCTGCCCAATCAGAATTTTTTTCTCTCCTGAAGCAGCTACTACTAGGGGGTTAAATTTGTCTTGTATCTGAATGTCACTCCAAGAAAAATCTCAAAGTCAAAGTCCCCTGCTCAGATAAACTTTTCTCCATGTCCAGTGTATGCTGCACTGATGAGACAAATATGCGAGTCTTGACAGAAATGCAACTTTGTGACAGTAGAACCCTGTCATACTCTGCCCTTTATCTTTGACTGGAAAAAAACCCCAAGGGCTGGATGAGGGAATCCAAGGAATTCCTCAAAAAAGGGAAAATTCCTCAAGAATTACAGGTCAACAGAATTAAAATAACCTGTGATTTTGCTTACAAAGTCTTTGTATCCTGGATACCCATCATGTGCCAGGTATGCTTCACCTCAACAGTGCAGTAGAGAGCCAAGCAAGTAAGAGACTGAGGTTTTCCTCTATAGCAGAATTAATGTAAAGTGATGGATGAAAAATGATGACATCAAGAAATCTTTTTAGGCTTGCTCTTTGCTGTGAAAGATCTGTATCAAAAAGGGACAGATCTGCTGATTGTTGATGTGTTGCATAAAGCCCAGTGGTCTCAACATGTTTAGAAGCGAGATAATATTTCTCTCTGGAGGTTGAGATACTAGGAGATTTTGCATTGTTGAAAGCAATACACAAGTGGGAAACATCACACTTGCTGACAAAAGCTAATCTTACAATAGTATTTTTCCCATAATACATATTGACGTATATGCACATACATACACATACAAAAAAAAATATCAGAGTTGTTGTTTTTGTTAAACTGTGTTGAAATTTAGATACTAATTGAGGAGAAAGAAGTGACCGGGATGCAAAGGATACAAGATTTCCGTTATTGCCTAGGGAATGTTTTTTTCCAGTTAACGCTGCTGAAGGATGACTGTCTGTTTTGAAATCTGTGCATCCAGAGTCAAGGATTACAAGGTCATATTAGATACTGAGGAAGAACTCTCTCTATTGAGTCTCAACTCAATAACTATTAGAGATTTTCCATGTTGGCAGTCTCAGGTATGATTCTTGCTATAACGTGAACTAACATTATTTCAGAACTATACTTCACGTAAGACATGCTGTTTGCAGGAAAGTTCCACAGTTTTACAATGGACTATCACTTTGAATGTAGCTAAATGTGCTTAATATTTTGAAAGTATGAATCAGCTCATAGTTTCAGAATATTAAGCTGTATATCTGAATATGTCCTGCATGAGAAAATAGGAACTATTGCATAGATTTCTATTGCTACTTCTGTAAAGCTGTAGTGGAAAAGTTAGGTCCTTTGAAAATTTACAGAGTACTGCAAAACTTTTCAAGGTTTCTAGGAAGTAGATGTCAATGTAAATTTAAAAGCAAAGACTAGAATTGTATCTGAGTGGTGATGAGATATGTCACTTCACATACAGGAGATTTTTTTAATTAGTTTTGAGTAGAACACAATTTTTCCAAGATGAAGAACGCTCAGAATTTTTGCATAAAATCCTAGATCCTCTTTCCAGTCTCTATATATATGCCTGTCCCACCTTTTTGCCATACATTAAAAGATATTTTTGCAAATGCCTCATTTTCTGTGATGGATTAGTAGGTTATGAAAATACATGTGTGGAATGATTGGATGCATAGATTTTATAATTGGCTTCCCATATGTCAAATTATGTAGACAATGTTTAGAAGTGTGTATTTCACAGCACTCTGATGTATCAGACACAGCAAATCAGAAACACAGCTTCCTTGGAAGACAAATTCATTCCCTGTTGGACAATTCAGTAACAGGAGAAGATGGGAGTTTGCAAAGAACATAAACAGACATACTCTTGTGACACAAAATTTCATGAGGAATGAGGATGACAGTGGAAAGTAGGAAATGGTAAGACTAAAAACGAAATATTAATTTGACTCTTGTAATCTAGGTAAGAGATGGTGATTTAGAACAACTTGAAGTAACAATGAACATGAAACTGAGTTTCTGTACAAGGAGAAAAGAAGTTTCCACTTTAATTGACTACTCCATCTTTTTATACACATAGATCGGAAAATGGTCATGACAAGAAGAAAATCCACTCAAACAACATAAAAAAAACCTTTCCAGTTTTGCCCCAATGAGTGCTATTTTTGTGGAAATTTTACCAAGCTTTCACATTGGGTTACCTAAATGAGTACTTAGATGTTCAATTTTGTGAATTAAAGTCCTTGGTGGTATCTTGAGTATTTAATATGTTGAATTTTCTATTTCTGTCTTCATTCTGGGTTTTGTTTTTTTCCTAGTTTCTTTATAAATACTGGAGGAAAACTAAACAAAATTTAGCCTGAGTTTTGGTTATACTGAAGCCGTCTTACACTAGTCCATCAATGAAAGGGAGAATTAACATGCATGTAAATGTGTTATATTCCCATTTCAAGATGCCTTTGCGCAGCCAGGGGAATATGAAGTGGCTCTTGTACAGAAACATGCTACGTGTGTTTGTGTGTACGGTTGTATACCTTTAATGAAATTACCTGGCAGAAGGGTCTGAACACAGGAAATAGTTGTATGTAAGAGGTGGACATCTCAAGGCTCTGCGGCCCCATGGCAATAGCACTCTGCTGCTAGAGGCTAAATCTTCCTTTTTGCATTGCAGAGTCAGCAGGTAAAATGCATAAGCAGCACTGAGAGAAGGTAAAGATGATCCTCAAATACCTCTGAGGACGTGAATGACAGACTCAGGCTCCCTCCAGATGTTTCTCTCCTCTACACCCCTGTTTGCACAGGACCTCAGCTTCCATGGGAAGAGTTGAGAGCAGATCCCGCAAGTGGCCTGCCCTGTCCTTGAACTGTTCGTCTCACTCAGGCCCTGCCGAGACATGGTCTGCAGCTTTGAACCTTCTCCTGGGTCAGTGCCGTCATCATGTGCCAATCATGCAAAAGAGAGACAGCACACTCTGTATGGTTCAGTTTACTGAGTATTATGAGAAAAGATCCAGAATGATTTACTCTATTTCCAGAGGGGGGCAGGAGTTTGAATACAATCCAAACTGGATCTAGAGTGCAGAACTATATATATAATGAGACAAAAAGAAACAAAAAGGAATGTCTCTTGGACACTTTCCCCAAACACCTCTTGCAGTCTATTCAGTGTAGCAGGAATGGAGCCACCTTGCTTAGGTGCTCTGAATTCCCAGGCTGTGTGTGACCTACATTAGACTTTTCTAGTATGCAGTGTGCATCCTGTCACAAAACCAAGATTTGTGAAATTGTTACAGACTCATGTATGTTAATTGTTAATCCCAAGGACAATTATTATGACCAGATTTATTCCTTAGAAGAAGGGGACAAACTTCAAATATGACAAAGTGAGATGGTTCTTCAACTAAGTTTCAGCAGAAGGTCATTCTTCTTATAGATCTTTCAAAACTGAGTTGAAAGAAATCTATCGCTCCCATCTCTTCTAAACAAAGAGGTTACTTTGACTTCAGAAAAGGAAAATTGTAGAGAATTTTGTATCCGATGCCTTGAAAACCATATAGAAAAAAAGGAAGCTTCAGGGGATGGCTGTGATTTTTCAACCTGAAAAATCCTTGAGAGGTTTAGAGCCAGTTTAGAGCCCAACCTCTAAATGTCATTTAGAACTCAAAAAAGTCTTTTAACTATCATTATAGGCCCTGGTAGAAACACTTTAGAAATTATATTTTTATTTTATTTTTCTCCAGATAAAGCCTTAGCAATTCTATTATCTTCCCACATTTCTATTGTAAATTTGAGTAAGGAACAATTTGCCTCACTGAGGGATGTTAATTCAGATTGCATATAGTTCTCAGACAGTCTTAAACAACAGGATTTATATTGTCCAAGATGAGGAGTGTACGGTGCACTCCTTAGTTACATATACATTCTTCCTGTTACATGCACATCCTACTAACTGCCCAGCCAAAAGATGTCCTAAGGCTACCTCTTCAGACAGTGAGGCACTTGCTGACAGCTCTGGGCTTTAAGACAAATTAAAATAAGCCAATTTTTCAGTTTCTAGGTCTAATAAAGCTTCAGGCTTTCTGCTCTGTCAATGACTATGAATAAAATTCCCTGACAAGAGAGAAGACAAGATGTTTAGTTTTCTGATGAGGGTGATTTTAAGGTGAAGACCAGTTCTGCCATTCCTATTTCGGTTCTCATCAGTGAGAATCTCCTGTCATTAAAAAGCAGGAACAAAAAGTTTTCAAGTCCTACTTCTCAATTCTGACTGCCCAACTCCCTTTTCACTCTGTGGACTGACTGCTATTTGAGGGTGTGATAGGCACCTAAGTATATATAGGGCAGTGCTTCAGTCTCTCAGAGCTTAATTTGGTGATGCCAATGTGTAGTTGTACTGATCACGTACAAATTCCATACATATTCTTTTACAAAGACTGTAAAAGTGTTCTCCCAGTGATGCACATACTTCGTGCCCTCAGCCACTCACGTATTCATTTCTGAATACTTCCTAGTTTTAGAAGCTGTAGGCTGCTAAGTCACCAGACCAAAGAATCCTGTAAACAGCAGGGACAAAGCTACACTTGAGGTCTGGAAAATTAATTGAGAAGAAGGTTATATCCTTATTTTGGTGCCAGAAATCTTTACATTATTATTTTATATTACTGAAAACTTGCATATAACTTGCAGCAGAACTTAAGATGGATTTGGCTCCTCATTTTTTCACGCCCTGAAAAGCACAGAAACTAAATTTAGACTTTGCACAACAGAAAGAATAGAAAGTAGTCTTTCAGGATGAAGAATATTTCCAATAAGAACATTATGCAACCATTTAATGAAACGCACAGTACAGTAGAGCAAAGATCAAGTATTAATTTAGAAGTCTAAGTTGGTGAATGCCTTGTTGTTATGATATTTGAAATTATTAATGAAAAAAAAAAACAAGGAAATGAGAAGGTGCTCATGAGAAATGAAAAATTATCAGCTGCAAAAAGTTGTTATTGTCTACGAGGAAGAAAGGAAGAAAGTACGAAAAAACATAATCTAATTTTTATGGAAAATATTACACTTCTGTTCACTAATCATTTTCATACAGTTACCTGCCAAATTGTAAAGATTAATTTATTTCTTTAGACAGGTGTTTAAAATACAGATAGTGATCAAATATGTGTGTCATGGTTGGTGTGAACAAATTACCAAAAGTAGTCAATAAGTTCCTTCAGTTATCTTTAAGATACAATGGAATAACAAGGTTTGCAAATATTTGTTTAGGCTGTTTCCCCAAAAAGTACATTCACAGAATTTAATTTTTCATTTCATGGATGGGATCCACATGAGAAACCATGTGGGTTTATTTTCATTTTAGTAAAGGATTCCTCTTTACAAACAATGCTGTCTAACACAGGGCTAAGGAAATGGCCTCCCATCCTCTGACAGATGAAAGATATGTCCATATTATTATTTTGGGTTGGATCGTGAGTGTGCATATGGAGCAAATTTTCCAGTCATTCCCACATAGCATGCTTTGGTTCACATTGCAGAAAGATCTCAGAGCACATGAACTGGGTTCTTCTTGGATGAAACAAAACCAGTGAACTTGATAAGAGGGTATGATTCTTAATTTAAAAATGTATAAATAAAATGAATGCTTTAGTTTCAGTTATATGATCTCCCTTATTTGATTGTCCCGTAGGGCTTTACAAAAGTGATTTATTTTCATTACACTTTTTTGACCTAAGAATTGCCTCTGTCATAAATCATAGCCTCTATGGGTATACAGATGCCCAGGAAGCTGGCTTGCCCAAAGTCATGCATCTGGTGAGTGGCAGGAACAAAATTCTCATTTGTCCATCATGTGCTTTAAATAGCATTAAATAATGCTTCTTTTAATGTGGAGTTATATAACAAGCAAGTCAGTGATGTACCCAAGTATATTGTCTACAGTTACAGCCAAGTCTATAAGCAAGGGGAGAAGTTTATCCCCTGGTCATCCAGCCTCTGTAGGTGAAGCATCCAACTTATGTCTAAATGTAAGTACTTAGAGAAGCAGACATCCTTAAAGAGATACTTGAGTTACCTGTATGGTCAAAGACGTACATGTTTCCGAAGCCCTCCAGAGGGAGATCCTGTCTGCTTATGCTAGCTACCAGTACCACAGTCACCACCAGTACCACAAGCTGCATAGTGGCAAATTCTTTTAATAGCTACTCTAATTGGCCAGATTTTCTTAACATCTTGAAAATAAATCTTGGATTCATAGCTTACAGAGAACTACCATTTCCTTAAAACTAGAGATTAATATTCTCTCTGACAAGAGAAGTACTAGGCAAACAGTAACAATTGAGATTAGATATGCTCTAGCTGGCTATACAGGAGGAATATTACAGAAAATTGCACACAAAACTTTTCATTTCCCTGAACTGCTCAGTTTTGGAACTGACTCCTCCTTTGTTATGGAAAGTCTATACTGCTGAATTGTCATATGTCTTCTAGCTGATGGAGCACACAGGAAGAAGGCATAACATTTGTAGAGCTTTGATTGTAATACAAATTTTCATGTGAGGATATTAAATATAGGAGTTTGGGGTTTTTTTTCCTTTTTTTTTGTGTATGTCTCTGTAAGGCTTTTTTTATTATTATTCTTTGACAAGAACCTCTATTTCACCGGTTAGCTATTATTTCAGTGCTTTTAGGTTTAAGTTCAAATATTTACATAGTTAATGTGACATGGAAGAAGATATTTTATAAGAAAAAAAAAATCCTAAATAAATAAGTATTGTTTTCTGAAACATTTGCTACCAAAGTTTTAATAAAGAGGTTCCGTCTAAAAATGTCCTAATCAGCTTCTGTTACGCAGAACACTTAATAACTAAAATGTTCCAATTTGTCCACACACAAACACATCCATCAATTCCAAATGGATATCTCTCCTCAGAAGTCATAAAAGCTTTTGGCTCTGATCCTACAAAATCCTTCCACTTACCCTGTTTCCTTCATCCAATAATACCATGTTTCCTGTTAGACTTTTCCCTACTTGTTAGTCATTGCTGACAGCAACATTGGTGGTAGACAAGAGTCCTGAGTTTAGTGCCATAGCATGCTTCACTGTTTTGCTACTAGACCTCTGACACAACCCATACAGCCCAGTTCTCCATGTCTGGACGTCCTGGCATTTGCAACATGCACTGTGCTGTGCCATTCCCCAGTTGCAACCCTAAGGATTCTGGCAGTGCCCTCAGAGATTCTCTGACTTACCCACTTCTGGAAATGTCTCTCCCTTTATTGGCATGGCATCAACATGCCAATAAAGATACGTATGACCCCTTGGTGTGTCTTTCTACAAAACCTTGTGGTATTACTCTCACCTCACCTCATAGATAAGTACAGCTGCACAAATCATACTGACTCTTACTCCTTTTTTCACCAGCTGTTGCGCTTTCACATATGGCCCATAGATGTGGCCCAGCCTGAGACCCTGTTTCAACACCACCAGCTGAAGCTGGGACTGTCAAGAGATCCTAGGTGTCCTGGTTTCAGCTGAGTTAGAGTTACTTTTCTTCCTAGTAGCTAGCATAGTGCTGTGTTTTGGATTTAGCATGAGAAGAATGCTGATAACACACTGATGTTTTAGTTGTTGCTAAGTAATGCTTAGACTAGTCAAGGACTTTCTTTTTCAGCTTCCCATGCTCTGCCAGGTGCACAAGAAGTTGGGAGGGGGCACAGCCCAAGATAGTTGATCCAAATCGACCAAAGGGCTATTCCATACCATATGACGTCATGCTCAGTATATAAACCGAGGGGAGTTAGCCGGGGGGCAGCGATCGCTGCTCGGGGACTGGCTGGGTGTCGGTCGGCGGGTGGTGAGCGGTTGCATCACTTGTTTTCTTTTCCCTGGGTTTTGTTTGTCTCTCTCGTTCTCCTTTTCATTACAATTATTATTATTATTATTATCATTATTATTATTACTATTATTATTATTTTATTTCAATTATTAAACTGTTCTTATCTCAACCCGTGGGTTTTCTTACTCTTGCCCTTCCGATTCTCTCCCCCATCCCACCGGGGAGGGGGAGGGTGAGCGAGCGGCTGCGTGGTGCTTAGTTGCCGAGTGGGGCTAAACCACGACACTAGGCTATCTAACAGCTGGATGTACCAGACCCTGAGATCATACTGACCAAGCAGGCTGCGCTTTGATCGCCAGCCCCTGTTTATTCATAGTGTGATGGTCTGATATCTTTTGTGTCCCTTGACAGTTGCCACACACAGCCATATCTAATGCCCGAGCAGTGTACTCAAACTTCCACCTTGCTGCAAAAGCAGACCTACCCAGCTGCACTGGTTTTGAAGAAGACCTAACAGTACCAAAATCCAAGAAAGGCTGGACAGATTAGTTTTTATTTGAATGCAGAACTCCTCATAGAACCTTGCTCCCCCAAAGCACCCATTGATCCACATCCACTTTCTCCTCCTCGTTGAGTTGCAACAATTAACTAATACAGTTATCTTATGCCCTGATTAGTCTGGTCCATGAACATGAAAGAAACACTGTATAGAGACTTCCAGATTATCTCAGGATTGTCAGTTGCTCTGTGGGAACAGGGAGCATGGCACACTCCTGGGTCCATGTCCTACACCACAAACATCATTTACCCATCTCACAGCTCTGGGAGTTACTGGTTTCTGACACGTTTTGGTAGAAACTCACACAGGCTCCTGCAGCTCAACAGGCTAGCTGGGAAGGTCCAGTTCCTCGGCTGAGAGGTGACATTTCTTTGTATGGAGTGGTGCCTTCTGAGCAAGAGTGTCTCTTTGCTTTCTCTTCTCTCTTCTCTGTGGCATAAACAGGCAAGCTGACTGAAGGTGAAAGGGGACAAAGTGTACAGGCTTGGCACTAGTTTTAGACTGAGAAGATAACTGGGTGTGCTGCATGACCATGTTGTGCGTGGGTGGTCATTGATGCTGGTTCCCCAAGGTCAGCCCAGCAGTGTGGTGCTTCCAGATCAGAAATCCCTCTGCCTGCTGCATGGTCATCCTCCTCCTATTAAAGGATTTTTGAAAAGTTATCTCAGACTTCAACCTCATCTTCACTTCTGGGGAGGACTGAGCTTCAGCTCAAGAAGTACAGAGCAATTCCTGTCTAGGTTTATCTGGCTTAAATATTCCAAGTAAATGTCACCATTGAAAAGGATACCATCATGCTGAGGTGAGAATTTGGACTGCAAAATAATCTGTATTTTACTTCCATGATGCCTAGAGTCATTCGAAATTGGAGACCTTCAGAACAAAGAGACGGTTTTGGGCCATATTCAGCACTTTGGAGATAAAATGTGCAACACTGATATGTGCCTTGCCTCAAGATGCAGCACTAGTACTGAGCAGAAGGTACGACTTCTCAAAGTCACCCCACCGTGCACACACAGAGGATAGACAGGCACCACCAACCCTCTTTCCCAGAGCGGTTTCTCTGGAAGAAAACATTGAAGGTACTGGGGCTAGAAAAGCAGATTAAATCTCCCCAGAAAATGAAATCTCTGTATTTGGGAAGAAAGAACAAATCCCACTTCTCCATCGCAACTTTTACAATTTACATGTGTATGTGGTATACATATGATATATGTATATAAAAAAGTATATTTATATTTTTTATATATATGTGTGCGTGAGCATATGGTAAAAGTCATGATGGAGAACTGGGATTTGTTCTTTCTTCCCAAATACACAGAGATATAAATATATGGCAAAATAAAATAATTCTAAAATGTTTGCTGACTGGAAAGAAGAGGGAGAGGGAGAAATAATATATGTTCTATATATGCTTTATAATACTGGGAGGTGCTCAGATTGGAGTGATAGGGGCTGTATGAGAATTAACATCAATAAATAAATTATAGTTTCACATAAAATGTTGGGAATTTGGAATACATTGTTAAAGTAGTTTGGGAATCACTGAACAATTTCAGCGAGTTGCTTTATGTTCAGTCACTGGAGCTATCTGTCAGTTGAATGACAGATCTTCTGGTAAACATAAACTATATTGCTGGTGCAAATGTATGTGCTAACAGTGAAAGTAAATGTCTTCAACAGAAATAGGTTGTATTCCCTATAAATTCACACCACTCATGGCCCTATTATCATTGCAGAGCAAAAATAGTTATTACATATTAATACTTACATGGCAGTATTCCTTATTTATGTAATTGCTTAACGTCACTTGGGTCTTTCCAAACAAAGTAAATGATGTCATGATTAAGATGAGAATATCTCCAAATTCACAACCTACTGAAACTTTTACTCCTTGCTGAAAAAATGGATGCATGAGCTCATCCTGAAAAACAAAATATGGAGATAATCCATAATTTAAAATATCAAATATGATATAAAATATCATATATTTTGCAGTCTTATGCTATTTATTAGTCTGTTTAACTTTTTCACTTGCCTTTAGTTTTTCACTTGTCTTTAGTAGTACCAATAACAGTTCAATGTACTTAGTCACTCGAGTTCCAAGTTCTTATGGGTCTTTATAATTATTAAAAAATTATTTAGAGTAAAATTAATTTGATAAATTATGTTTGATCATTGCCTTTCTACACAACTGGTTTCAAAACAGTTTGTAATTTTACAAAAGTGTTTACCTCTAGTAATGAATCTTTAAAAGTTTCTTGAAAACAATTGTAATTCCATCAGTATTTCACAAACTATATTCATCTATAACTTTGTTATAACTTATTTATTCATACTGCTCTGTGATCAGTCACTTTGATAACACACTGTTGTTTTCTCAGGTGAAAGATTATTACTCTGATAATAAACAAGAGCAAAGAGTGATAAGTATAATTCTCCTGAAGAGAGAGAATGAATTTGTGTCAGAGGAAGGCTGGCAATGTTACAGATGTTTTGGGGTATTTAAAATAGTTATCTTAATTTGTCAGCTATTTCTTCACTACTGGCAAAATAATCCACTATGACCTGATATCTGTGTTGTTTTTTTTTTCTTTTTATTGCTATTTGGTAAGTTTCCAGGCTTTAATTGATAGTAATTGTTAGAAACCCCTGCTGTTTGAAACCAGATGTCCATCATACCGTTGTTCAAAGCCTGTTTGATGAATCTAAGGAAAATGATAAAATGATCCTAGAGCCAAGGACTGCACAGTTGTAATGAGGAGTTACCTGCATGTCAGTGACTGAGCATGACCAACTCTGGCTACCTGTTGAATTCCAGGGATCTACATATACAACATCAAACGATGAGCTAGTATTTGTTACCTACCTGATGTCAATCCCAATACTTCCCAAGCTGCTTTAGAGTTCAATATACTGTACATTTACATTCAGATTCTCAAGGGAAAATGAGGTACTCATATGCCTTTTCAAGTGTCTAATGGGAAACACTGGCAGCAATGACACTCAGGCCTGACCCTAAAAGCACAGAAAACTCTGAAATTTCTGTAGCTGGATGGGTACATCTGCCTAAGTCTTAGCACTGCTATGCTGTATTGGTTCCCTTCTTTCAGCCTCTTATTTAGGCCCTTCTGGGAGTCATAAAACAAGAGCTTTCTTGCATGAAGTGCAGGAATAGCCAGCTAAGCCTCTGTCCCCTCCACACACACGGGAGGAGGAACTTTTTCTACCTTTTCCCCTCAAAGCTTCGCCTTTAGGATAGTGCTGTAGGATGTGGGCTGTCCTGTTGCAGCGGATGCTGCTGTATCAGAAAGTAGATGAAGATGGATGTATAGATGAGTGGTTAGGAAACTCGGGCAGAAAGCGGCACTGGTTCCCTCTCTGTGTGAAGGAGTGTTTGTTTTATACAAAGTGAAACAGCTTAACAAGAAGACTGAAAGCTTCCAGCCTCAGAATAACTGTTGTTTGCTGATGAAGGCATTCTTCATGCAGGTAGGAGGCATGGATTACTGTCCCTCAGGCAGAGACGGGGGGAACTTAATGCAGTGCTGTTAATGCTCCAATCACTCAAGAGCTGGTCCCAAAGGATATTGAGGCATTCAAGTATCTGAGCCAAAGATAATACCTATGAGAGGAGAAGAGACACCGCCAAGGACTAAGACTTTCTGTTTTTCTGATAAATGGGGTTGAAATCATTACCTACAGAAGAAGATGCTGGGTTAGAGCTCGTGGATGATGGGAAATGTCAGTCTTCTTAAGTCCACAATTATTCTGGAATTTAATGCTGACCTCCTTTTTTAATTTTCCCTCTTTTAAGAGGCATATTGGATTTGAGGATGTGGTTTGGACCCATCTTCATCTCTTCCTTCAACTCATTGACATTTTTAGTAGGTCTTAAATATTCACTCTGAAGAAAAATTCTTTCTCATAGAATATATCCCAGTTATCTGTTCTAGTTCACCTCCCCTTGCTTTATTTTCCACAAAGCAGGGCTGTAAACTTGGTTAGCCTTACACCTTGTTTTCTCCAGGACCATGTTGGTTTACGGCAGGTATACTGAAACTGAAGAAGAGAACCATGGGAAACCCCAATTTGTTATTTATTTATAAACTTGACATTACACATCATGAAAAATTAAAATCTTCACTGTGTTCTTGCCCCAATTATTTTAAGAACAGTCTCTTCAGAGCTTTAACAGCCCTTTGCCATAGATGGCACAAATGTGTGCACTTTCCAGCTGCTGAAATATATTCATTTCTGGCTGTGGCCTTCATTTTATTTATCAGCTCATTCTAACAGAGAGGAAGTCACCACCTCTAGCTGGTAGAGTTTCAGAGGAGGCAGTCTGTGCAATATTGTTTCACATCTGAAGTATGTCTGTAGAAGACATGAGAAGTCCAGGCCAGGATGAGGGCAGAACTGAAGCACCCTAAGGCACAGTCTTGTGTGTAACTGACCAGTCATGCTCCAATCTTACATTTACTATGGTTAAGCCTTGAGCAGCCCTAGTTCAGGCAATGGAAGGTGTCACCTCCAGAGGAAGCAAAAAGTAAAGTAAGACTGGAACTACTGGAAGAATATTTGACTTTGGTAGGAGAGTGGTTTCCCATTTTATAATTACAGGTATAAAAAGTGCTAACTTAGCAAACTGGCATAATTTAGTTTCTACTAAATTGACCTTCCTTTTGGACTTTGCCAGAAGGCTTGATTCATTAAAGCTCATTGAGTTATTAGAGATATTTGGTTGGAAATTACTATAGGAGTACAAAGTATTCATGACNGAATTTTTCCTGTTTAAATCTGAGGATATTTTTGAAGCCTAAATTATTTTCTTTTCCTAGTTAAAGTAAGTTTTGACTTCAGTAGTTTACCATAAACTGAGCAGAATGTCTTGTACTTTCTTTGATCATTAGACTCAAAGATTGCTCTACAAGAATGATTCCTTTTAAGCTTTCATAAACATTTACTGTAGGATCTCACTTAAAAATATCTAAGCATTCTATCATATCACTGCATGTGGCTCTGCGCTCTTATGAAATCAAGTGTGTCATCTTGTGCTGCTGCCACCTTAGAGACACAGGAGACAGTGCTCTGGAATTGTCAAGGGACATGAGAATGTGGCCATTATACT
>VYZW01029314.1:43481-59095 GCA_013401315.1 Balaeniceps rex | reverse complement strand
GTGCTTAGTTGCCGACTGGGGCTAAACCACGACACTAGTTCACCTCAAAATGGTGAGATCATCCTCAGAAAACCAGTGCTTTGGGATTTGCTGTTTTTCAAATAACTACAAGGTAAAACATTTTTTTCTTAAGGAAAAATGTAAAAGAAAATTCTTTACTAAGCCTTTATTCCTTGCGTGTCTTCTGCCTTTCTGAAGGCATTAAATGTGAAGCCAGGGCATCAGTCAAATGAAACTATGGTACATCAGCAGTACAGTCAAATAAGGCTGTTTTTACCATTCCAACTGCTTAGTCCAGGCATTTACCTTGCACATATCTCCCCCACCCTCCACCCATAAATTTGAAGGACCAATATTCACAAGCTCCTTTTCCTTCCATGCCTTGCTTTACATGCAAAAGGAATCTGTGTGTTTCCCCCCAAGAGAAATGTATTCTTGGCAGGGTTGGATCAGGAGAAGCAGAACCCTGGGCTCTCTGTGGAGTTCAGGAGATGTCAGCAGAGATACAGGGCAGGGCGCTGGAGAGAAAGAGTTGAGTCAGTGACTCCCAAGTCTCGGTGTCTGGATTCAGGGATCAACATCCAAACAAAAGACTGCCTGAGTTTGGGGGTATGCCCTAAAAGTATTTGTTTTGGTGAATTGTTAACTCTGATGCTTAATTAAATTTTCAACATCAGCTTAAATGACATTTCAATTTCCTGTGTCAGAAAGGAGAGGAATGATCACAGATCTTCATATACTCCTGTGAGGTATGTTTGAGCTTGGTTCCAGAAGTGAGAGGTCTTTGGATTATCACTGATGCATGTATTTTTTCCTTAGTTGAAAATGTGGCGGTCATCAGAATTAGCTATGGACATAAACCATGGAAACAAGACAGATCAAATGATGTGTACATAGAATTCTATGTTGAATAGCTAAATGATATATTTTGAATAGCAACTCATTTCTGGCAACTTGTGGGCCAAATTAGGTTTGCAGGCCCACAAAGGAAGAGAGACACCATCCCTTTAGACTCATCCATCTTTCTAATCTGACTTTGTGTAGTGTCAAAATGTTTGAAGTAGAACCTCTGAGCTGTTCATGAAGTGAACGCAAGATGATAACTATGGTGCTATGATATTGACATTTGCAAGTATAGAACGAGAACCTTGTACTGATAGTATTTTTTCATCATCCACTGATAATGAAAAACCCATAAAATGTTTGGCTAACTGAAACGAGAATTTCAAGTAGACTCAAACATGGAGTTTCAGGGGATGAGGAGGATTTCACTTGTAGCAGAACAATGACAGCGTAACATTAAAGTACACTGTTCTTAGGAAAATGCTGAGGCTAGTGCCAAACAACACCTTCAGAGTCAGTCATGGTGTTAAGAAACCTGCTACATTTTTCAGAAGGATGTAAATTTGAAAAACTAGTAACTCAGTTACACTTGCCTAGATGATATGAACTATTACATTCACTATCCAGGAGAAATCTAAGGTATATTTTAAATTTGTATTTTAGGAAACACATGCTTATTAAAGCCACAGGTAGGTTTTAAAACTGGGTTTTCAAAAGAAACACATCAGTGTGATGAGTCAATGACTTACATTTTTCTGAATCCTTTATGGAGAACTAGGGTATTTTTGTCATTCTCTTGTCATGTTCTCTTTACTTGTACTTTCTTCATTTCCTTGGCCCTTCAGGAAAGAGTGGGAAATTCTCTTTCCCACTGAGTCCAGAAAGATGCCTGATTCTTATCTCATTGCAATTTAGATGCTGGTAGACTTGCTGACAGGTGTCTCAGAAATTCCTTGTGTGAATCATGCTATTGTTGGCATACAGCCGCTTTACAGGACAGCTGAGCTGGTGCTGCTGCATGGAAATGTTAACAAGCATTCAGTCTGAATCAGTGAGGATTCTCCATGAAGTTTTTGATGCTTCAAGGCACATTCATACTTGTCCCTGTCCTAGCCATTGCTTGGACTAAAGAAGACAGCCCAGGGCTGTATCATACGTTTGCTATGTCCCTCTGTCCTATTAAAGAGATTAAAGAGATGTGTCAGATCAACTTTGAGCTGTTAGAAGGCTAGATGCTGAGGCTCAACACAGAAGGGTGAGGAAAGAGCTCATTCATGGATGTGTACAGCCCACCTATCACTCTATTGTCAACAGTGCTGCAGCTGAAACTGCTGCAGCTGAAACATTTCCCAAGCAAAAATGCATTGCATTGTTTGGTTGTTTCGTTTTTTTTTTAAACCACTCGTAATGAAAGTGCCTATTTGGCCACCTATTTTAAAGTCTCCAACTTAAGTGGCTTGTCTCTCTTTTCCTACAGCTCCAGGATCAGGAAAGAGGCTGAAGAAAGGATTGGGGAAGATAGAGGATTGTGCATCCCAAAGCGATCACTATTTCGTAAACAGCAGGAAGGCACATTTCAAGAGGTTCTGATGAATATGTTCATGTGTGCAACTTTGTGTTTGTGTGGCAGGAAGGTGAAGGGGTTGAATGGACAAGGGACTCTTCTGAAGTCCCTCAGTAAATATATACTTTTCCCAAGTGTAGTCACTGCAGGGAAACAGAATCAGAATAGGACTGTAAATTGGATTCTCTGAAGTGTACCCTAGAGATTTATTTTCTTCTACTTCGATTAGGAAACCCAAACTTCCAATTTCAGTGCCTAAAATTAGGCTATCTAAATCCCAACTTCAGACACGGCAATCTCCATTTTTACAAGCACGATCTTTTGCTAGATGTTAGACTTGAAATACTAGCTATACTTGCCATATTCAGAAATGAAACTGACACATCTGTACAAATCCCTGGGTGCTAGTGGAGCTAGGTATAAACAGATTTTCCCATTAAAAATCCTGGGTTTAGTTTTTTTACATATACCTTTAATGGGTGGCTTTGTTCATGTATATACACAAGAACCCACTCACAGAGTGCTTGTGTAGAATGTCATAGCTAAAAATACTTCTTCCACAGAGTTATGAATATTTGAAAATGTATCTCTATCACAGAGGTGAACTTTTATTCTATGCATTGCCCTGATGAGCAGCAATCACTGCAATACAATGGAAATAACATTTTTCCCCTGCAGTGCTACCAACCAGAAATAATTTCACGTGTTATAAAGTAACTGAGGTATCACAGATACTTGGAGGTGTTTTCCAGGAATCACTTCCATTTTACAGCAATTGTGATGTCATTTCCAGAAGCAACTTTCCCTATGAGCACAAGGATTGCAAGTAGAGACACTAACCAATTAAGATTAGCAGCTGATAAATACTTAGATGCATATATACATGTTCCCTTAGTCCACTGTGAATCCAGAGGTATCCAATGGAGAACCCAAACTGATCCACTATTAATATCACACTTCCAGCACTGAACATTAGCTTCTCATCTGTTTTCTTAGAAGCAGAGTTGTTACAGAAACAAAAGGCTCATTAAGTCAAGCAGTCCATCTTCTTGCCAATACAGGACTGTTCCCCAGTGTATACTCTATGGTATATTTTCTGGTGTTTGACCTGTGTAGATTTTGAACTTTCCACAGAAATAACATTGCAACTTTATTTTGGGAGACTGTCAGCTACGTAACAGATCTCACTACCCAAAAAACATATATGATTAATATCCTATTTAAATGTTCATAAGCATATATAAATACCCCATTTTTTCATGTATAGGCATAAAGGTAGCAGTGGAGAAATCAGTGCTTTCCAAATTGCAACAAATGTGAACTATTTTAAATACTTCTGGTATGTTTAAATAAGAGATACTTCAGAACCTCTTAATATCCTTATGCTTTTGTGCTGCAATGTGAATATATTATTGTTGACCTCTGTGGGTATGAATCTTTCATTCCATTTGAAATGCTTTTGTATAGCCAACAAAATCCACTTACATCTACTTATACATATCTTTTCCCACATTAACAGAAATATATTTAGATATTTACAGAACAGAGGGGGAAAAGGAAGGAAGTTAAAGTTTTCTCTTAAACTTTAAATCTGAGTTAAACCAAGAATTCTTAGCTCTTTTTTTAAAAATACTTAATCTTTACTTCTTTACATGAGGTCATTTTTCTGGATGCATGCCACTGTTTTGTGTTATCTGGAGTTTTCTCAGGTTTGTGCAGGACCAATTACATTCAGTTGGCATTGACATTTTTTAACTCCAATTTTTGCACTGTCCTTGTTATGCTCTTTCTGTTTTAGAGGACTCTCTGCTGAATTCCTCTATCTTTTTCTGTAATGTTATTCATAATTTCATATCTTTGTATCAAAACAAAGGTTTTATAGTGCTTACCATTTTCTGCTCTAGAGACAATTCTACACAGTTCAGGTCTCCTTTGGAAACAGATGAACAAATTCCTTGCAGGAAACTCAGTAGAGCAGTTCACCTCAACCAAAGTAAGTGCAGCAGCTTCAATTAGTACTAAAACTAAGGCAAAATGGAATTAGAAGAGTTTCAGAAGTGGAATTTGGCAGGTTGGTTAAACTGGTAATTGAGCTTAAAGGTGAACTGTAAGGGGGGAAGAAAAAACCACCCCACAACAAAAAAGTGGTACTCTTTACTGCTTATTTTTTATGCTAAAAAATCCCACCAAACCCTCAAACTTTCATCATGCCTCCATTCTCCCCTCTCTCAGGTAACAGAATTACTTCTCACTACTTCCTTGGGGATAGCACAAAAAATCCTTGGAGGATTTATACAGTGCTAGCTGATGAAGCTTCATGAAGCTGTAATGTGAGAATTGAAATTCTGGTCAGTGGAAATATTAAACCTTTATTCTGCAAATATATTGCTATAGGTAGGCAGTCAGTACCACTGTGCTACTGTCTGTGACCCATGCTGAGCTTGCTCAGATGAGCAACTGTGATGTAATTCAGGTGGCTTAACAAATTATTATCCCCATGCAAAAGCTACCACCCTGAGCTGAGGGCTCTGAGTGCTCTTACTCTATTTCAATGCCAGGTGTATCGGGTTATTGTAAACTACCTTTGCCGTTAGAAATTATTTCCCTAGATATGATTCAGCTGTAATGATAATGTCTGACATGTTATTTGAGTTACAGTCAAGGCACAGGATAATTTCGATGTGACTATTCACTCTGATATGCAAGTGGATACATTATAAAAACTGAGAATACTTTGCAGGATTATGTTCCTTTAGAATCATAGAATCATAGAATGGTTTGGGTTGCAAGGGGCCTTAAAGATCACCCAGTTCCAACCCCACTGCCATGGGCAGGGACACCTTCCACTAGACCAGATTGCTCAAAGCCCCATCCAACCTGGCCTTGAACACTTCCAGGGATGGGGCATCCACAACTTCTCTGGACAAACTGTTCCAGTGCCTCACCACCCTCACAGTGAAGAATTTCTTCCTTATATCTCATCTAAACCTACCCTCTTTCAGTTTAAAGCAATTATCCCTTGTCCTATCACTGCCCTTATAAAAAGTCCCTCTCGAGCTTTCTTGTAGGCCCCCTTCAGGTCCTGGAAGGCTGCTATAAGGTCTTCCCAGAGCCTTCTCTTCTCCAGGATGAACAACCCCAACTCTCTCAACCTTCCTTCATAATAGGAGAGGTGTTCCAGCCCTCTGATCATTTTTGTGGCCTTCCTCTGGACTCGCTCCAACAGGTCCATGCCCTTCTTATGTTGGCGGCCCCAGAGCTTAATGCAGTACTCCAGGTGGGGTCTCATGAGAGTGGAGTAGAAGGGGAGAATCACCTCCCTTGACCTGCTGGCCACGCTTCTTTTGATGCAGCCCAGGATATGGTTGGCTTTCTGGGCTGCAAGCGTACATTTCCGGGTCATGTTGAGCTTCTTATCAACAAACACCCCCAAATTCTTCTCCTCAGGGCTGCTCTCAATCCATTCTCCACCCATCCTGTATTTGTGCTTGGGATTGCCCTGACGCATGTNTCCTGTATTTGTGCTTGGGACTGCCCCAGCCCATGTGCAGGACCTTGCCCTTGATTGAACTTCATGAGGTTCACACAGGCCCACCTCTCAAGCCTGTCAAGGTCCCTCTGGATGGCATCCCTTCCCTCCAATGTGTCGACTGCAACACACAGATTGGTGTCATTGGCAAACTTGCTGAGGGTGCACTCAATCCCACAGTCCATGTCACTGACAAAGATGTTAAACAGTGCCGGTCCCAATACCGACCCCTGAGGAACGCCACTCATCACTGGTCTCCATGTGGACATTAAGCAGTAGACTGCAACTCTTTGAGTGCGACCATCCAGCCAATTCCTTATCCACCAAGTGGTCCATCCATCAGATCCATGTCTCTCCAATTTAGAGACGAGGGTGTTGTGCAGGACAGTGTCAAATGCTTTGCACAATTCCAGGCAGATGACGTCAGTAGCTCTTCCCTTATCCACCAACGCTGTAACCCTGCCATAGAAGGCCACCAAATTTGTCAGGCACGATTTGCCCTTAGTGAAACCATGTTGGATGTCACCAGTCACCTCCTTATTTTCCACGTGCCTTAGCATAGTATCCAGGAAGACCTGCTCCATGATCTTGCTGGGCACAGAGGTGAGACTAACTGGCCTGTAGTTCCCTGGGTCTTCCTTTTTTCCCTTTTTAAAAATGGGGGTTATGTTTCGCCTTTTCCAGTCAGTGGGAACTTCACCAGACTGCCACAACTTCTCAAATATGATGGATAGTGGCTTAGCAGCTTCTTCTGCCAGTTCCCTTGCGACCCGCGAATGCATCTCATCAGGTCCAATGGACTTGTGCACCTTCAGGTTCCTTAGATGGTCTTGAACGTGATCTTCTCCTACAGTGGGTGGTTCTTCATTCTCCTAGTCCCTTCCTTTGCCTTCTGTGACTTGGGTGCTGTGGATTGACTACTTGCCGGTGAAGACTGAGGCAAAAAGTCATTGAGTACCTCAGCCTTCTCCATATCCCAAGTAACCAGGTCTCCCATTTCCTTCCAGAGAGAGCCCACATTTTCCTTTATCTTCCTTTTATCACTGACATACCTATAGAAGCTTTTCTTGTTGCCCTTGATGTCTCTGGCCAGATTTAATTCTGCCAGGGCTTTTGCTTTTCTCACCTGATCCTTGTCTGTTTGGACAATTTCTCTGTATTCCTCCCAGGATACCTGTCCTTGCTTCTACCCTCTGTAGGCTTCCTTTTTGTGTTTGAGTTTGTCCAGGGTCTCCTTGTTCATCCATGCAGACCTTCTGGCATTTTTGCCTGATTTCCTCTTTGTTGGGATGCATCACTCCTGAGCTTGGAGGAGGTGATCCTTGAATATTAACCAGCTTTTTTGGGCCCCTCTTCCCTCCAGGGCTTTATCCCATGGTACTCTACCAAGCAGATCCTGAAGAGGCCAAAGTCTGCTCTCCTGAAGTCCAGGGTAGAGAGCTTGCTGTGCGCCCTTCCGGGTGCCCTAAGGATCTTGAACTCCACCATTTCATGGTCTCTGCAGCCAAGGCTGCCCTTGAGCTTCATGTTCCCTACCAGCCCCTCCCTGTTGGTGAGAACAAGGTCCAGCATAGCACCTCTCCTCATTGGCTCTTCTATCACTTCGAGAAGGAAGTTATCATCAACATATTCCAGTAACCTCCTGGATTACTTATGCTCTGCTGTGTTGTCCCTCCAACAGATATAGGGGTGGTTGAATTACTCCATGAGGACCAGGGCTTGTGAATGTGAGGCTGCTCCTATCTGTCTATAGAGGGCCTCATCCACTTGGTCTTCCTGGTCGGGTGGCCTGTAGCAGACCCCCACTATAATGTCACCTCTACCCGCTCTCCCTTTAATCCTGACCTGTAAGCTCTCAGCTGGCTCCTCATCCATCCCCAGGGGAGCTCCATGCGCTCCAGCTGGTCGTTGACATAGTGTGTGACATCCCCTCCTTTTCTCCCCTGCCTGTCCTTCCTAAAGAGCTTGTATCCTTCCATTCTAACACTCCAGTCATAGGAACAATCTCACCATGTCTTTGTGATGCCAATAAGATCATAGCCCTGCAGGCATGAGCACATCTCTAACTCCTCTTATTTATTCCCCATGCTATATGTGCTTGCATAGAGGCATTTAAGTTGGGCCCATGATGAAGTTGGCTTACTGGCTGGAGTGGCTGGAATTCCTTTGTGCTGCTCTTCAGGTGCTCTCCTGATGACCTGTGATCCTTCTCCAGGCTCTGGGTATCTATTGCTGGCACTGTTATCAAACTGGTAGGAGTGAGGTTTCCCTACCCTGGCAACGTTAGTTTAAAGCCCTCTTCACCAGCTTGGCAAGCCTATGGACAAAGATGTTCTTCCCCTCTTAGCATTGACTCTGCTTAAAATCATCTGAATAATCCATGTTCACAGCCATGGATACTCACAGAAAGAATATTTTAATCTGGTGTGCCTGAGAGTACTTATGGGTATTTTACACACTTTTTTGTAACAGGGAAGATTTATTCATATCCATGTACTTAGTTTGAATGTAGTGTCAAAAAATTAAGTATCAAATCTACTCCTTGCACAAAAACCTTAACTGTAGGAAATTTAGTAGGTTACATACTTCAGAAATAGTCTTATTGACCCAGGAGAAGACAAGCTACAGTTTTCTAAGGTTCCCTAAAGGGTCCCTAATCCTTGTCTAATACCTCTGCTTAAACTGCTGTTTTTCTCCCCTTGTGTTTATGAGACTAGAAGTGCCACTGACTATGTAAGCCATCATCTTCCTGGTTGTAAGAGTGACATTTATTTAAATGGAGGGAAGAAATTGTATCGAGAGGCCAATCCTAATTTGATTAAATAGCTTGCATTTCAAATGTGACATGTCAAAAGTTGATACAGTCCAAGCAATAAACACAGTCAAACAAGTTACAGGCATTTCAGAAACAGTCCACCAAAAAAAACACAGTAAAAAAGGAGAGTTCACAAACGTTGCCTGCTGAATTGTCTGCTCCTTGGTTTTGGATGGGGGTACTTCACAAGAACCCCAATACCTGCAAGACTCGTGGTAGCCCATGATTAATAGTTTTCAATGCTGCCTTTGGCACAGACTATTGATTCAGTAAGACAATCAAAAGTTATGACATGTGCATAAAGAAAGGTCAGGTTTACATTAATTTTGCTATCGCTCACTGTCATTCTGGAAACCGTTCGGGGTGGAGGCCTTCAGGTGCTAATAGAAGAGAGAAGAGGCAATTTTAGTATCTTGTGGGTCACCTCCTTTATGGTGATCTTTACTTGAACTCATAGATTTTCACGTTCAAAATAAATAGCTTTTTTTATAGAAGGCTGTACAGCCATGTAGAAATGTCAGCAGTTTTGCTGTGGCTTTTCCTATCCATTTCAGTTCCATACATTATGAGGAAGCAAACCTGTTGAATTAGTTATGAAAATAAATATTTGCAGGAATAAAGCTCTAATGGCATTATCTTGTAGCTGGTGCTAGGGCCCTGGGGGCACTGATGGGTCTGTCTGTCCCTGCCCACCCCCTGAGGGTTCCCCCCACCCTGTCCCCAGCCCAGAACCCCATGTCAGCCCCACCAGGGCTGTCAGCCCCTGCTCCAGTGACGCCACAGCAGGGCCAGTCTCCAGTTCCCCACAGCCCTGCCCTGCCCTGCCCAGACATGGGCCCTGCTGCGCCAGGCCCACCCGTAGGCCCATGTCCCAGCCTTGGTTTTTCTCCATCCACAGGGAGGTCCCCAATGCCCAGGCCTGGGGCTGCCCCAGTGCCCCCTGGCTGCCCTGCTCCTAGCTGGGGTGGTGGGATGGGACAGGACAGGATGCCAGGCCCTGGCCTGATTGGGAGCCCCCATGCAGAACCTCCCTAGCACTTGGCCCAAGGGAGACCCTGGCCCATGCTGCCCCTGATAGTTGGATGTTTCCATCATCACACCTACCCACTACTAAGAAATAAGCTTACAGGATATATTATTCTAACAAATAAAGCACTCTGGGGGCCATTTGCTGGCTCTGAGTGCAAGTGTTGTGGCCCTGCTGAGGTCTGTACGATTCAGCTGCCTCACCTCCTGAAATGCAGTAGCTGTACTGAAACTGCCTGTTTAGGAATATTCCCCCTTGTTTCTGCTACCACCAAACCATGCATTGGTGCCATCTGGGAGAGCGCTAGCTAGCCCAGACCAAAGCTGCATGAGGAAACCTGCTGCACATCAACAACAGAGTTAAACACATTTTTTTTAGGCATTAATATCAATGTTATAGTCTATTTCTTGCTGGATATTAGAGCTGGATGGTCCCGAAGAAGACAATTAAAACAAAAATAAAGCCCACTAACAACGAATGCCTAATGCAGCCATGCTAAAAGGGAATTATGAGCTGAAGCTTATAACTGTCTTCTAAGTGCAGTAAAACTAACAAACAACAGGGTAGAAGAGAAACTTATATCTCTTTCAGGCAAACTTCACCAGCTGATTCATGCAATCAGCTACTGGTCTCCCAGCACGCTGTATTCAGACATATCTATGAATGGGCTAACTAGTTTTTAGCTAAAGGCTTTTCTCTTCCAGTCCTCAGCTTCAGCACTTCCAAAGCTTTCCTATATCTACCATTCCTCCTGTCATGATCTGCTTAGAGAATGAAAGACTACAGAAGGAACCAGAGAAAGGGTGATTGATGGAGGGAGACACATGTCTGGACAGAGCTATAGGTAACACTTCTATGTCTCTGTGTTAGAAGTTCTACTGCCTCCATTTCTCTAAGAAATCTATCCTACGTGCTGAAAGGAAAACAGCAGAGAAGTACTGGACAGAGAAATCCTGCTTTCGAGAGACTTTCTGAAGCCAACATTTCTGTTAAAAACATGTCCTCCTTTTGCCTAAAAGGGACCCTCCCTAAAAAACACTTGTAGCCCCAGCCCTCTCTTCCATGTGGTAACCCAGGAAAGTCCATTAGGCAAGCTCTTGACAATTCTGTGGTTGAAATGCAATTAGTATTTGGGAATCAGAGAGAGAGTCTGTCATCTGATATGTCAGCTTTCATTTGTAAGCAAGCATTTTGATGTTTAACTTGCTGATTATCTTACTTGATATTTTGACTCAACAGGTAAAGATTAAAGACAGACTTCTGTTCAGGTGGCCAGAATATTGCTGTTAAAATATGTTAGAGAGGTTTAAAACTCCATTGTGGGTCTTCATGGTTTAGTTTAGCAGGTTATGGACATTGCTGATCTCCAGCCTGTTCTCAAGGAACCTGGATAGGTGACTCTTTCTGTCTTACAAAGAGGAGAAAAGCTGGAAAGTTTTTTTTCACTATAAAATATGAAATTAACAAACAGAATCACAAGGTTATATGGCATCAATATGCAACATCTGTTTTGATTCTTGGCAATTTGTCAATGTTCAAAAGACAAAGTAGGGAAGAAGCATTAGGCTTCACATGGACATATTTGAAAATAACTACAGTCTTTGTGGGAGTGAAGCATTCTTGCTCTTTTTGTGCAAAATCACAGGGTTCAAAGCTGAGATGTAAGAGCCTACCAAAGTCAGGCATTTGACAAGTGAGATATTCTGCCAAAATGCCAGAGCCTGAAAATGTAGCTAATATGATTATCATCCATACAGCTTTTCTGGAGGTTTGTAGATATTTTCACGTTTTCACATAAGCTTCTGATAATATACAATTATGTTGATTAGTAGGATATGCTAACTTCACCAAAGCATTATTAAAACTAAAAAGCCCAAGAAAGTTAGCTCTGGAGTGTTGTAGGCATTCAGACGCTTTTTGCTTGGCTTTTAAATCTCATCTCTTTTCACTTTTGAATTTAATAGGAAGGAGGAAAATGGAAGCTGTCATTAAAGGGAAAATGCTTAGTGTGAGGAAATAGTTTTTTATATATATGCACAAATGAGGTAGGTTACAACTGGAAATGTGATGAGCCACCTCTGGGTGGAGACTCTCTTATTCTGAGCTTGCTTGACCTGTTAAGCATGCTGGACTATATATTACCACCCTTTACACTGTGTGAGGTTTGAAAAATTATTTTCCAAAGCAGACTGCTTCTGATACAGCTGATATTTCATGTCACAATTTTATAGCATTCTGCCAGGGAAAATTCAACAGCTAAAGTGATAATAAGTCTTCAGGTACTATCTTTTGTATCCTTGCAATTAAAAAAAAACCATGTGCTTCGTTCATCTGGACCAAAAAAACCCTATTTTCTGTTGTAGGAGCCAAGAAGAAATCTACTTGAGCTGCAAAGTAAGAAGGGCAAATAGGGTTGCTTCTCCCAAGACTGTTTTCAAGTAGTTAGGAAAAACACCACAAACCATTACCTTACCTACCATTCAACTGCAGAGAGGCACAGATTTTGAAATGTCTGGAAATTTAGTTCTTTCCCTGAGCTGAAGCACAGCCTGTTCACCTAATTTTAAGCATGGCAGTGATTCCACAATAACATTTTCCTACTGTGGTAGTATTTTAGGATTATGATTAGCATTTTGTTATACACACAGCCAGTGTAAGAATGGATGACTATTATAACTTTAAAATTTCTGCAACTATCTAAAACTTCGTCATTGTGAGGCTTCTAGTGCAAATTGTAAAAGCTACTATAACCATGGAGCTATGATCATTTATATTAGCCAGGGGCTACTGCTTGGATAAAACTTAAAAAGAGAGAAAAAACCACTTCCAGTAAATTGGTTTAATATTCCTGTCACAGATGGGCAAACCATTTATTAAGGGATGAAATAACAAACATGTAACAGAGCTCTGAATTCTACAAAGATTCATGTTTCCACTTTTTTATACATTTGAATATTTCTTAAAATCAGGAAAGTATTCCTATAAACAATGTTAATTGTGTATGTGTAAATCACTCTAGCTTTCAATCTAGTCATACTGATAGTTATTCAGGTGTGGCTTTGAACCTTTGATTCTCTCCTGAATTGACATTTATGTTATATGTTTGACAATGATGTTGTAGACTTCAGAATGAAATTTATAAAGACAGTAAAGTTTTGATCTGGATTTCTTTTCACTCTGAAATCCTCTGCAACATTAAGAAAAATAATCTTAGCTGTCAGGAGCTGGACTGCAAAAATAAAATTTCTAATAGTAACTTTAATTTCTGTGTGTTGAACAGAGGAGTGTCTGTATGAGTAACATTCCTCACGGGGCAATTCAGGGGCTAATGCTGTTTGTTTAACAGCCGATGGGATGGAGCATACCATCGTCAAACTCACAGATGACACAATATTACTGCGAGTAGTCAGTACACTGCAAGGCAGGGCTGTCATTCTGAGGCACTCTGAGAAGCTGGAGGAATGGGCTGACAGAAGCCTCGTGAAGGTCAGCAGAGACATATATTAATTATTACTTGATATATGACTATTTATGGCCTAATTCTAGTCTGAGATGCATTTCTCCATTTCATTTCATTGGAAATTCAATGGATATGTGTAAAAATCCCACCTGTCTCAGACATTTATAAGGACAAACTTAGAGCCGTGTAAGATCTTGACCTCTTTCATTTCTAAAACTTTAAAATTTTAAAGATCTATAAATGTGAACTTTTTCTTTTTTTTTTTTTTCCAGTTTTCTATCCCACAGGGTTCATTAGCAACTTTTAGGCAAACACAGTGACGCCTGTGCCTAAAACGACAACTCCAAAGATTTATTTATAATTAGAAGTATACAAACCAACTTTCAGCTAGGCTAAATCATCACTTCTCTATGCACATGAACTGAGATTTAGTGAATTTTGCCCTGTACATATTTCAACGTCAGGAATTTGGATTTTTTTAGGTTCAGAAACTTTAAGGTCGCATACCATTACGTCTATAGTAATCCTATTATTTGAACCTGCTTCAAACCTTTCTCTGGTATATCTCTCCAGTTCTTTAAATCTGAGAGTGCCTACTTTCTTAATTTGGGATGCAGTTCACAGGAACAGCTATCCTCAGGAGACTTATACCATTTTGACTCTTGGCAATAGCTGCCCTGTTAGTCTAATTAATTTTTCTAAAAGATAACCATGAGCAATATGCAGCTTGATTTGTAAAGAATAGAACTTACCAGGCTGACTTTATTTGCACAGAATTTTTAACTTTGTGAGTGAAGGGAAATGGCAGATGGACTGTAGTTTGATTTTAGTAAAGCTCTCAAATCTCTTGCAAAATCTCACCCTCAGATTAATTTGTAGAGGTGTGGGTATGAATACTGATACATGGATTGAAAAGGGGCTGAAGAACGTTAAGTGGAGATTTTTGATAAGCAGCAAATAATAGGGCACCAAGGTGGATTTTAAGAGGCTACCCAGAAGACCTCCTGGGTCCGCATATTTTCAGTAGTTCAGAGGTGGAAATCAGCTACAGACAGTGCAATGCCCAGATGATATTTAACCAAGACAGACTGTGAAAGGTAAGGAGTTATGTTGATTTGGCAGTCTGTGCACAGACAAATGTAAGCTGATAACACAATTGAGCAGCAAATAAATAAATCAGGCTAAATTAATTTCAGGATGCATGTTCATTTTACAGCTCAGGAAGGTAAGAAGAGTCTGTGTATAGATAGTCTAATGCTATTCATGTGGAACATTGCCTAGAGGTCTGGACATTGCATTAACAAACTGTTGTGGTTTAACCCCAGCTGGCAACTAAGGGATAAATAACAATTACTTGGCAAGACAAACGCCATCACTCCGAATGTTCCCCCCTTCCTTTTTCTTCCCCCAGCTTTATACGCTGAGCACGATGTCATATGGTATGGAATATTCCTGTGTTCAGCTGTCTCAGCTGTGTCCCGTCCCAACTTTTTATGCACCAACCTACTCGCTGGTGGGGTGGCATGAGAAGCAGAGAAGACCTTGACGCTGTTTAAGCGCTGCTCAGCAATAACGAAAACATCCCTGTGTTATCAACACTGTTTTCTGCACAAATCCAAAACATAGCCCCATACTAGCTACTATGAAGAAAAGTAACTCTATCCCAGCCAAAACCAGCACAGAAAACATTCACAAGTTGAAGGATATTCAAAGAGACAACACAACAATTAGGGCAACGTGACAGGAACTGATTTATAATGAAACATTAATGGAGTTAAACATTGTAGTTTTCATCAGTATCAACCATAGAAGAAGATTAATAAACTACAAATATTTGAACTGAAACCACAATCCCAAAATAAGAACTTCTTCAAAAATATAGAATTTTATTGCTAATTTCTTGTCTGAAGTTTGTGACTTATCCTATCTTTAGTCCAGAGGAGGAACAGAAGATTGAGAATTATTATGTATGGGAGATTTCTAGTTCTCTTCTTTTTTTGCAAACAAACTCTTTTTAATTTATATTTATGAACATAGGACTATGTGGATGCAAACAAAAAATACTAATATGAGGTGAATTAGAGGGAAATACAAATTGAATTATATGGATTCAAAAACATAATCT
Source organism: Balaeniceps rex (assembly GCA_013401315.1). NCBI lineage: Eukaryota > Metazoa > Chordata > Aves > Pelecaniformes > Balaenicipitidae > Balaeniceps > Balaeniceps rex. The sequence continues at coordinate 43,732 of VYZW01029314.1, read as the reverse complement.
TTGTTAGTTACAGTTGTGAGCACAAACAAATTGCTTAGAAATGTAGCAGGTGAAATCTTATTTTTAATTTACATAAGCAAACACTTTAGAAGATTGCCTCCACCAGATGTGTGAAGTTTAGTCTTCCCTAGGATTAAATAAAATGCAAATATAGCCAGCTTTCATCACATTCTGTAAACATTAAAATTAAGATAGCAGGAGCAGAAAAAAAAAGAATATTTATATTTTTGAGCACCTTCATTTTCAACCTG
>VYZW01029314.1:9907-24810 GCA_013401315.1 Balaeniceps rex | reverse complement strand
TCCAGGACCTCCCCTGTTAACCAGGACTGCTGATAAATGATGGAGAGTGCCTTGGCAAGCTCCTCCACCAGCTCCCTCAGTACTCTCGGGTGGCTCCCATCCAGCCCCATAGACTTGTGAGTGTCCAGGTGGCATAGCAGGTCGTTAACTGTTTATTCTGCTCCCCGTCCCCGTCTTCCAGCTCAGGGGGCTGAATACCTGGGGATGACTGGTCTGACTATTAAAGACGGAGGCAAAGAAAGCATTAAGTACCTCAGCCTTTTCCTCATCCTTGGTGGCAATGTTCCCCCCCACATCCAATAAAGGGTGGACATTCTCCTTGGCTCTCCTTTTGTTGTTAATGTATTTGAAGAAACATTTTTTATTATCTCTTACAGCAGTGGTCAGATTGAGTTCTAGCTGGGCTTTTGCCTTTCTAATTTCTACTTGGAATAGAGATCCATTGGGGGTTACTAGAAAGACATCAACAGCCTAAGGTAGAAGAACATCATAAGGAAACACACACGTATATTCAGTCTTACCTAGGCATGCATCTGTGATCTGCCTGGAGACAGGGGATTGGGCTGGATAAACCCTTGGGCTAAGCTAGTGTAACCATTCTTCTGAATATCATTCAGACTGTTCACCTCAGAACGATACTATGAAAACGTATCTATTCAATCTCATTCAACACAAATTATTTCCATGCCTTTATTCTTCCTGTTCACCCGGATTCAGAGTGTCAGAACATAACTGCAGCAAAGCAGGATTAGAAACTGAAGCCATCCATCCACCTGTGATATGCATCTTTGGGCCCTTTTCTGACCTTTGTTATTTAATTACTTGTCTGTGTTCATCTGGTTTCACAGTAGGGATCTTGCTCTTTTTCTTCTTTTTTTTGGTAGTGGGGGGGCACAGTTCATGTTTTTTTTTTCTTCTGAAGGTTTCATTTTTGTGAGGAAAATCTCAACTAGTTCTAATCTTTCCTTAGTATGCTCATTATCTTTATTGATTTCCTTTTGCCTATGTTTTACTAAATCTTCTTATGAACAGAATCCTGTCCCATTTATGCTGCATCTTCCCAGGGAAATTTCTTGGGGAATAAGTGGAAAGACTGTACAAAACATCAGCTATTTGTTGAATACTATTTTTCTGTTACATCTGGATCTCAATTCAGTAATATCACACCTTATCTGAGAACTTCTTGCCCACTCAATTTTTTATTCACTCAGTCCCTCTGTGTTCTGGTGACTGAAGAGAGAGTCTGAATATTTCTATATAGAAAGCAAATCTGAGATTGCTCTTTTCTCAGTCATGAGATCATTCTGCTCTGATAGCCACCCAGAAGTTGTATAGGCTCAGTAGCCCTGTGTTGAGCCTGATTTAATGTCTTACAACAAGGTTTATTATAAGGAAATTTCATTCCTTCTTGGATTTCAGTGTTTCTGGTTGACTTGCAGTCGGGCAGAGTTTGCTATATCTGACCATAAAAGATTGTAGACAGACAATTCCAGCTGGAATAGCGAGGTAAAAGATTATTGCATGGCCTGCAATAATCCTGCTGTCCTTCGTTTATACAGCCTACTCTGTTACATGGAAGGATTTGTTCAGCTTCAAAGGGTGAGGAAGGATTGGGTCATGAAAGAAGAAAATACTTTCTCACAAATAAACATCTCTATTTGGAAGATTTTTTTAGAGACATTCTATTCCATATATCTTTTAAAATAATGATGCAAATGTCCAGGCTTATATTTAGAGAAGAAAAAGAGCTTAGATCCAAAAGCATATCATCTTACATTCTGGCCAGTTAAGAATATTGGTAATTATTTTTATGCATATTCTGATTAAATATGTATGTATCACTTTAAATTCAAATAGCACTTCACAGAGATTCAAAACCCAAGACCTTCCCACCCCAGAGTTTAGATCAGACAATATATGAGGAGCAGAGACAAAAGAATGTGCGATGCAAGATGGGGTAAGTGCTACCACGAAAATAATGAGAGTCTCATTCCATTGTAAATGAAACATGGCAATGCTGATGGTTTAATTTAGGAACATGTAGGGCGTGAGGGAGAAAAGCAGATAATGACGGAAAGCTTAAGAGGAGGGATCTGAAAGAAAAAGGCAGAGCATGCACCCTTCTGCAAAATATATCTCATATCAAGACAACTCCTTTGAAGTTGCTCAAGTCATTAAACCAGGGCTAAGCTTGGTCTACAAAGCCTAAAATATAGCTGTAACACAAAGCCATGGCCCAAGGCAAGGTTCTGTAAGTAGGTACAGCTGGCAGGAAATTTCAGAATGCATTGGATATGCCTGTGTTGTCTTCTGGGAGTCTGAAAGTGCAGGCTAAGTCATGGCCAGAGGGTGCAGAAGGCTGAGCACTTGAGCATGTCAGCGAGTTTCTAGACAGACAGACTGACAGATGGACAGTAGGTGGTGAGGAGTGAGCAACATGCAATGTGCTACTTGCTATTCTTATGCTTATTCTTTCTGAGTCCCATAGACCTCTCTTAATGAGAATGATGGTTGCATGGGCGAAAAGGGAGGATTGTTTATGAATGTCACTTAGACGAAAGGCAGTCATGGCTGTTCTGCTTTTTAATACACACACAGTCCTGCTGCCCATCACTGTGGGGCTGAGAGCCCTGTGCCTTTCCAAAATTCTTGTTTTCTCTTGGGAGTCTCATACTCTTGATTGCAAAAGAGCTTTCTGAGGAGATTGAGATTCTCTTTATGTCAGTAGTTCATAAAGGGACTCAATAAGATTCTCTGTGGTTTCTAATCTTCCCCTTGCTCACATAATTGACCCTAAAATAGAGAAAACTGTATAGCAGAGATTGTTGAACAATACTACCTTTACAGAGGATTTTAGGAAGCATTTTATTTCTCATCTTTATTTTGGGAGAGTCATAGGTAGACACAAAAATGTTCAGTCAATTATTTCAAAGAAAATAGTTTTCTTTGAGAAAAGTAAAACTTTTTTTTTCCTGTTAGCTATGGAGTGCAGCGATACATAATTCTGTTTCTCTGAAGTGTGCAGCCAGTATCATAATTCTAATAAAGTATGCTTTCTTTAATATTCCATTGCTTTGTATTTATTGACCTGATATAATGTAACACAGTATTTATTGTGCTGCATTTTGTTTTGACACACTGCATGAGCAGCTTCACAATTCAGTTATATGAGTGGGTGATTTCTTACAAATGGTGGGTATGTTTGTCAGGTGTTTATGACCCCGGCTTTCTTTATTTGTAACAGGCATGTAACGGTACTTGGAGACAGCGCACATACATGGGCATGCTCACAAATATAGAAAATGTTTCAAATATGCATTTCCCTCTCTCTCTCTGCCTACATTCTTCCCTAGCCTGGAGGCACTTGGAAGGATATCACTAGGGCTAACAAAAAGTGTTCAACTCAGCTGAAAGTACTCAAATTCTTGCTCAGTTGAAGTTCAGCTCAATTTCATGAACTATTAGTCATGCATGGACCAGATCCACATAAGTATTTAGGCTCCTAAAACGAGTGAAATACATATGTTCCCTTGATTCAAGTAAAAGCTGGGTACCTAAAGCACAACTTAGATGAAATTTAAGCATCTATGTTCAGGAAAATCTGTCAAAACTATACAAATTCCTGAAAAGACAAAACAGCCATAGTTTCTGGCAACATTTTCCATATTAGTGATTCTGTTGCACATGCTCAGTGATGACACTACCTTTAATGAGCAGATAGTCTGGTCATCTAGGTCCCCATATAAGTGTTGTAAGGCTCAGTGTTGCAACACCTAAAACGGAGTTTCCCATGATTGCTGACTCGACATTTTAAATCCAAGAATCTTAACAGCTGACATACTTGAATGCTAGGATGTCAGTGGGGCACACCAAAAAGCAGGAAAATGTTGCACTCTGCCTGGGCTTAAAAACTCTCCTAAAATGATATGTAGGAACCTCAGTGAAGCTGTGATTTAAAAATTGCATTCTGTTATTAGGTGCTGACATCAACATTTTTACTTACAGTTATGGCAACAGTACCTGACTCTTATGTAATAGCTTAGAGCACTCAATGAGGAAAAGCGGGTCCTAAAAGTTACCCTAAACTCTCAGCTCAAGGAGATCTAAACCTCTAAATCTCACATTTTTATCTGTCACAAATCTGTGGGGCATTGAAGATAAATGGATATCCCACTTGTTGAAGCTGAGTCTTTGAGAATGCAGAATTTCTAACTCAAAGGAGAATAAATAAGTCAGATCCTTTCTTTGTTCTTACTGTTCATCTACCTGCCTAGAAGGTGCTAAGCAAAAGAAAAATGGCTTGAGTTTTGCTCCTGGAATGGTTTATGTATTTTACATGAGAAAAATACTAAATTTTAATCCCTCAATTAAAAGTAATTTTTTTTTTATTAGAGTATAACTTAGGTCTTCCATAGGTACACACAGCCAGCACCTTGCAAATAAAGTTGAAGAAGACAGACAAGAAAGGTAGGTACTCCTCTATGCTTGCTAACTTCTCAGAGTATTACAGAACAAGCCCTGAATCTTGGGGCCACCATCTTCCACATCACTGGGAAACCCTGATGGTATCTGGGATGTGTACCCAGGTTATTTGATTTTGAAATCAAGGTACAGGATGCTGCTATATGTCCAGGTCTCTCCCCAGTATGAAGTCAGACTGCAGTGAGGAAGCATACTCGGATGCAGCATGCCTGGGTCCTTTACCAGCAACATAACATGTATTTTTTTGTTGTTCATCAGTTACAGAGTTACAGGAATTCCAGATCCTCAGCTTGGTGTCTAGTCTATGTTTAGGGCCAAAGCCAGAAAAGATGAGAGTGATGGAATTGTCTTGGACTATGACGACTCCACTGACCATTCAGAAGTGTCAATTGACTGTGACGTTTGAGGTATTTTGGCCATCTTTGTCTTTCACACCTCCTATTGTTCCTGCTAAAGTACTGTGTTTCAGGATTGAACATGTTCCATGCTGTAACATAGGAAAAGAGCTATTGTTTCATCCCACTGCTGGTCAGTACTCCTATCAACTTCATATAACAAACATGTAATTTTCATTATTAAATTTCAACTCTGGATCTGTGTCTAAACAAGCAAGAGATTGGAGAATAACCCATATTCTATACTGATCTACGTCACAGTATATTTGGGCTTAATTTTAACCAAAACAAAAGTGCAAAGGATGCATCCTTAATCTTAAGTTCAACAAAGGTGCACCNCCCAGGGAAAAGAAAACAAGTGATGTAACCACTCACCACCTGCCAACTGATGTCCAACCCGTCCCCAAGCAGCGATTGCTGCCCCCCGGCTAACTCCCTCCAGTTTATATACTGAGCATGACATCATATGGTATGGAATAGCCCTTTGGTCAGTTTGGATCAACTATCTTGGCTGTGCCACCTCCCAGCTTCTTGTGCACCTGGCAGAGCATGGGAAGATGAAAAAGAAAGTCCTTGACTAGCCTAAGCACTACTTAGCAACAACTAAAACATCAGTGTGTTATCAGCATTCTTCTCATACAAAATCTGAAACACAGCACTATGCCAGCTACTAGGAAGAAAATTAACTCTAACCCAGTCAAAACCAGGACACAAAGGAATAAGAAAAAGAAAAAAAAACACCCCACAAAAAGAGAATTGGATCTCTGGATTAAGTAATAAAACAAAATACAATTTAAGAGTGAAAATGTATGTGCAGGTCGTCATAATTCCTTTCATCCATGGAAAAAAATATTTTGTCACAGTGTATTTAAGACACTACTAAGATTCTAAGACTTTACCACAGAAAAATTCAAACACTGGAACATTTTCATCAACTGATCATATTTATAAAATCCATATGAAAAGTGCAAACAGTCAGGGGAAATCATTTGGGATGCCTGGGGGTGTAGAGAAAATTAATTAAGAACTCCATCTTAACTGTTGAATTAAGATTTGATAGAATAATTTTATCTTCTGATAGATATGGTTTGCTCCTGGGACCAACTTGTCAACTTTGTGTCAACTTCTAAATGTATTAAATACAAATACTAATGTGGTTGAGAGTTTTAATTGAGTAATGATGGAAAATACTGAAAAACTTAAGAACTGGCATGTACTGGCAGGCCAGACCTGCAATAAGAGCTCAGGAATATGTAGTGCCCTGTGGAGAAAATGAGCCAGGGAGCTGCACCTCATTCCAGTCTTGACGCCTACTCTATGAACATTAGATGCTCTCCTTAGATGCCTTAGTGCACTTGACCAATAACATAGTACTGTTCTCACTTTACTAAGCAGCAAGCTTGACCCTTCCATACCTGTCTACATAAAGCAAACACAGAAATACTAGGTCCTTAGTAAATGCTCCCAGAGTTTTCAAGCAATACTTTCAAAAAATTAAGCATTAGAAGAGGAACTTTTGAGCAAACAGGGTGTTTAAATTGAAATAGGAGTTAAATTTTTAAAAAATTCTTTATTGTCTAGGAGGTGCTTGGATATTTTAATAATGAACTTTATTAAAAATACTGTATATATAGATAGACAAACTCTGAAAGTACTTAAGAAAACTAGACAATTAGACAACCCAATGGCTGAAGAAGATTACTGTAGATAAGTGAAAGGTATGGTGCGTTAAAGTGAATAGTGCAAGCTGCCCCTACACATTGATGGATTTGTAATTAGCTGCAGCCATTAAGGGAACAGGCCTGGGTGTCACTGGAGCAGTTAAATGAAAACATCCACCCAGTGCTCTATACCCACGAGAGATACCTGAAAGACATACGATTGTTTGAAGAGTAAGATATAGAATAGAACAATACTGATGACACATATTTCAGAAATTCAGTATTCATTGCTGCAGTGTTCATTTTGATGTGAAAGATATAGCAGAAGAGAAACAGCCCAAAGAAGGGAAATGAGAATTCCTATAGGTTTAGAAAACTTCTATTGGAAGAGAGATCAAAAAGATTAAGTCAATTTAGTTTATAGAAGAGATGAATAAAAGGTGGCAGACTAGAGTTATATATAATAATAATAGTATAGTGAATGACACCCCATTTGGTCATACGCCTGTCTCCCTTCCACATAACTTAGAGCAAGGAAATACCTAATAAAATTAACACCACTGGAATAATTTTGCTGTAGCTTTTTAAATATTCTTAGTGCATGCTAGACTATTCATTTTGATATTTTTCCTGACAGGGTCTTTTTGATTTAAGTGAAAATCTATCTTAATGTAAACTAACTTTTTTATGACCAGTAAGCATCAGCAATGAAAGTTTAAACTTTGCATTTTGCAAATAACAAATATTCAAAGCTTTTATTCGTGAAGGAAAACAAAAGTTTATGTCATCATAATCCTAAATAGATGAAGCAGTGGTGAAGAAAACTGCAAAGCAAATACGAAATTTAATAATGGCCCTCCGACAGCTTGCTCTCAGATTGTTAGGAATTCATTAAACAATGGTTGAGCAGAACAGACAATTAAATTATTCTCATATGAAGTATCTATCCATATTATGAATATTGCATATGACAGTACACATTTCTGAAAGGAAGTAGTCAACAAATTTCATTTCAGAGAATCAGCAAGAGGCTTGATTTCAGCCTCCAGATATACCCTTCTTTGCTTCCCAGACAAAAATAATAATAACAACGATAATTGGGATGCTGATGTGTAAACAGAGTTAATATACAGAATCTTAAGAACATAACGTAACCTTTCGATAACTGTAGACAGAAGCTTATACCAGTCACTTGACAGATATTTCAGATACACATTTTCTATACACTTACAGAAAAAGTACGGGAGGGGCTGGTAAAATGTTCATGGCAGCATTAAAAAAAGTCAATGTGATTAAAAGTCAGCCAGAAAAAGACAAACGCAAATAGAATTTACAGTGCTGTATATCATGATGTGGAGTGAACACCAAACAGTGTGAGAAATTTATCTCATACTAGCATTTAATCTTATTGTCATGTTTTGCTAATTTTAAACTTGCCTTTTGACTGGTGAGCACTAATCAAAAAAGAATCTGAGAAAATAAAGTTTCTGCTTTAATGGACACCTGAAAATATAGACCAGGTATTTATTAGGAATCAACTGAGTCACTGAAAGCCACTGGTAAACATTGAACAACATATCTAAAATAGGTTTTAAGAGAATTTTTGATTCCTTTAAGATGAGAAACTGGAATACAAAAGACACTTTATGTAGTGCTTAAAGCTAAAAATAAAGCCTGTTATATCAGTTGGCAATGGGAATTTTGTAATCATTAGATTAATGGTCTACAGCTAAGATCAAGATGACCAAAAGTAATATAAATAATGTAATCAAGTAATACATTCAAAACAACTTTGAGATAATATGTTCCTAAATCAATGTTTTCAGAGGAAAAGCTATGAGTAAAATACAAATATGTCTACTGTGCAGATTTGTTCCCATTGTGTCCAGATACAGAGAGTTAATGAACACAGGGACCAAACTATTATCCAGACTCTGAAGTTTGGCTTTTCAGGTTATAATTCAAAACATAAATGGTGTGACCATCTGGCAACTTGATGGGATATTATTCGTAAAAATGTATTGATCTTTTAAGAGACCAGAGATTGGACCCAGCCCGTGGAGTATATTAGTCCATGCCATCAGCTTTATTTCAGATGAAGCAAGGAAAATAATCAGGGTAGTGACTGAAGACGCATGGTTAAATGTTTCCTGCTCTGGTGCACACTTCAAAAACTGCCTCAGCAGCTTTCCTTGATGCCTCCTTCTGCTTCTCCACCACTTTTCTACGCTCTTATCACTGCCAGCACTCTGGATATTCAGCTGCGTGTAGCCACAGCAAAAAGTCTTAGTATGTTCTCCCAGCAGCCCCTATAGAATGACAGTCTCACTGAAATGTTAAGGGGTGACAGATTGGCCGCTTCTAATTTAGATGTTGAGATCCTGACTAGGTTCAAAACTCGCAAGGCTTTCCTATTTCTTTAATAAATCTAAAACTCATTAGGCTGTCTCTTGTTTCAGTATGAATAACATTATTTTCCCTAGCCTTGACAAGTGCAATATTGCCCTTCTTACATCCATTTATAATGATTATTTTCCTAGCTTGTCACTTGATCATGCCATGACCCTTACATACCTTTGCTGGTGCCTCCCTGCTCTGCTCAGTTAAACTACTTCCCCCTCACCCTTATTTCATGATTATTTTTTGCGTTTCGCTACTCTGTGTATTGCCATTTATTCAATATAATGTATTAATACTTGGTCTATCTATTGGCTCATTCTGTCCACATCCATTATGTGCTTATTATATTTTCAGAAAAGCACCTTTGCATGTGCTTTTGCCATCAGAATGCAAGGGTGTGTCAGTGTACAACTAAAAGTGCACCAGTAACACCAGAGAGCCTTTTGGCTTTAGTTCTAGACTGTGTGTTTTAAAAAGTTCGACTGTTCTAAAATGTTTCTATCTGGGCTGACTTTGTTTTATGCAGGATGATGATGTGCTTGTTCTGCTAATTGAGGTAAGTTGGCATCAGGTACAGAAATATGCATGCCAGCTGCACAAATGTCTGTACTGGTGATACATTCTCATTAAAGAAAAAAAAATGCATCTGTGCTCATCAGAGCTACAATGCACTGAGTAGACTGAAGGCAGGTTGATGTTTTTAACCTGGTTCAAGCAACCAAGAAATTTTCTCATTACTGTGGCTGGGTGCAGGCCAAGTAGTGGAAATAAGGTATGCCTTGTGCTCTCATGTCCTCACTTTGCAGAGTGGCAGAGAGGAAGGAATGTGATTCTGTGTTCTGTTCAGGCATGGCTTTACTGGGAGTGGAGGAGAAGGGGGGGTGAGAAAACATCTTTAGCCTGTGGATTCACACTGTTTGGTGTGAAGCGCATGCTAACCCACTGTGTGAGACAGTTTTCAAGGTGTAGCCTACCCTTCCATTTGGACTTGGAGGAAACTTTCATTTTCAGTTACAGCATCGGGCCTTAAATCTTGGGTTATAGATTCTTTGTTTATCTATCAGGAGAGGAAGAAAAATGAGAGTGAAACCCCTTCTTCAGGACAATGAATCAGGAGGCAAGGTACAAAATTTATTCTCGACAGAAGTCAGAGGAAGAAACATCTTAAATCTCACAGCTCTTGGACAAAGAACAGGTCTTCACAAGCAGCCCACACACTCAATTTGGACTTCTGTCATGGATTTTCACCAGAGGTCCAGGCAGTCTAGATAGCTAAGGAAACTGGTCTTGCCAGTATAGGAAGGTCTGAAAGTAATCATTAGATCTCCACGTACTTCTGAAAGTGCTGGAGCAGTCCTTGGGAATTATCTCAGGGAAAAACCTCTCAAGGATTTTGACAGAAAGGTTTTTCTCAAAAACAATTGAGAGACATGTCATTAGTAAAAAAAAACTAGAGCAATAACACAGTGAAGCTAGTTCCAATAACCAAATCTTGAGCAAAGTTATTAGTGTTTTATCATCAAAATAGAAGGACTGAGTGGGGTTCTCATTTGCATAATGATGTTGTAAAAAATAACATTTATTCTAGTGTAAGGTGTGAATATATATATATATACAGTCTGCAAGATATGTGAAGAAATCCTTCTTCCTTACTCAGCAAAGTATCTGCTGGAGTACTATATCCAGTTTTGGGCTTTGCTCTTCAAAAAAGGAGTTATTTTCCCTGGACTCTTTCCACATGAATATTCAGAGCTGTAGAAATCAGCTCCTGTGCAAAGGACTGTGATATTTCAGTTCTTTTAGCTTAGAGATACAGAAGCTTAAAGCTGGCAGATGTAGGACATGATAGAAACATTAATTTCTGTCCAGTTAGAAGAGGAGAAGATAGAAAGAAGGAAATGATCAGGTGAATGCAGAACTGTTACCCTCCAAATCTCACAATACTGGAACTAGGATCCTCAGTGGAAGTAATAGGAGACCAGTTAAAAACATAAAAGAAGGAACAGTTTTACATGAAGGGCAGTGAATTCCTGGAACTTCCTCCTATAGGAGATTTTGGTGGCAGGCAGTATCAACAAGTTCAAGAAGGGATAGAATGAATTCCTGGATAGCAGATCCATAAGGGCATGCTAAAAGGTTGTCCTGGTTTCAGCTGAGTTAGAGTTACTTTTCTTCCTAGTAGCTGGCATAGTGCTGTGTTTTGGATTTAGCATGAGAAGAATGCTGATAACACACTGATGTTTTAGTTGTTGCTAAGTAATGCTTAGACTAGTCAAGGACTTTCTTTTTCAGCTTCCCATGCTCTGCCAGGTGCACAAGAAGTTGGGAGGGGGCACAGCCCAAGATAGTTGATCCAAATCGACCAAAGGGCTATTCCATACCATATGACGTCATGCTCAGTATATAAACCCAGGGGAGTTAGCCGGGGGGCAGCGATCGCTGCTCGGGGACTGGCTGGGTGTCGGTCGGCGGGTGGTGAGCGGTTGCATCACTTGTTTTCTTTTCCCTGGGTTTTGTTTGTCTCTCTCATTCTCCTTTTCATTACAATGATTATTATTATTATTATCATTATCATTATTATTATTATTACTATTATTATTATTTTATTTCAATTATTAAACTGTTCTTATCTCAACCCGTGGGTTTTCTTACTCTTGCCCTTCCGATTCTCTCCCCCATCCCACCGGGGAGGGGGAGGGTGAGCGAGTGGCTGCGTGGTGCTTAGTTGCCGAGTGGGGCTAAACCACGACAAAGGTCTAGGCAGGGATTTTCCCTCTAGCATCCCCAATACAATATTTGTAGATATAGGAGAAGTACAACAGGGATGGGCTGCAGAAAATGAGCAGACTTACATACTCTCTTTAAATAGCCTTTCTCATTGCTATTGTCTGGGACAGAGTACTGGACTAGATGTACTATTAGTCTGATCCAATAGAAAATTTCTTGCATTTTTAAGGTAGATCTATATTTTATCCAGAGGAAGACAAAAAGAAAATTAAGTCATCCTCCCTCTCCCTGAAAACAGTATTTTCATGATGACAGGATACCTTTGAACAACTTGGACTGTGGAATATTCAGATACTCCTTCTGGATATATAAGCAAAGGCAATGAGATTAATATTTCAAATTTAATTTGTTTAGACAGTTATATTATGAGGGGTTTTAATTTTGTGGATTAGGGCAAATCAGACCAGGGAACCTGCTGTTCTCATTCTTTCAATGTTATTTAAGGCTAGGCAAGCCTTGGAGGACATTAATCTTCTGTGAGTCCCAGAGGGAAAAGAACACATTTTCCAGGCTGCTGGTGGAATCCATCTATCTCTGCAGAGGAGATTTTTCATTGCCTATTCACTGAACAACCTAACAAGGAATGGAGTGGGCTGCAAAGCTATCAATGGATTCTGGAAGTGTGCCTTGCCCAGAAATCACATTTGAGCATCTTATGATCCTCCTGCACAAAAAAATAGAAAAACCTACACTAGAGATTTTGATCAAAAACAAAGTGGTTTTAGACAAAGATATATAGGTCTGCAAACTGTTCCCTCCCTCCTTTTCAATGTCCATACTGGGCTACCTGCCATAGCTGACATATGTTACGAACTTTTCCAACTACTGCAGCCATTGGGACAGAAAGTCTGTAGAGATTTGTCCAACATTTTAATGTTAATAAAAATGCAATGCATTTAACTAATGTAACAGAACTGTGGAAGAAAAGGCATGTATTGCCATAGCTCATGAAAAAGACTATTGGCTTCCTACTTGAATACATAGAGAGCATTTATTTAATCTCTTTCTGACTGCAGTTTCTGGAATTGCTGTTGCCATTCTTAATTTTATACTATGCTGTCTTCTGCTATGCCTGTGCTCAGATTCAGGCTGGAACTGTAAAGCCAAGAGACTTTAACTAGCGCACATACTTCTTGGAGAGGGCACCTGTGGGCAAATGCCTACCCTGTGTTTAGGTTTTATCTTCTTAGAAAGTAATTTGGCTTATTCCAGACTGGAACTGGGGTGTAAGCAAATACATGTAGCATGTATGCTCAAGGATTTTGGCTCAATGGCAAGCCAAAGCTTGAACCTAATTTGAGAATAGCATTGTCCATCTCTGCTTGCGTTGTGTGGCAGTTAATTAAGCTCCTTTCTGCTCTTCAAATTGTCCTCATACAAATGCAGATATGATGTATTTCAACAGAAAAAGTCATCACTCTGGAAGAAATCTTGAGTTTTCCCTCCAGCTAAGTAATAGTTAAATGTTAGCTGTCTCTCAGTGCTGTTTGGCACCCCCAGGACTAGGGCTGCAGAAACTACAATAGAGCCCATGGAAGCAAAGGTACAAACACCAAACAGGTGTTCGCAGTCTGACGGATAACTTCTACTAAAGGCAAGGTGGTTGACCTTAGAGCCTATATGTTTTGGAACCTGTATGTTTTGGAGGAGGTCACTTGTGCTGAAGAGGCCCCACTGTATAGTAAATTACCAGAAAATGAGAAGCAATATGCCCTGTTTACAGGTGGTTCCTGTTGTATTGTGGGAAAACATCAGAGGTGGAAAGATGCTGTGTGGAGTCCTACAGGACAAATCGCAGAAACTGTTCAAGGAGAAGGTGAATCGAGTCAGTCTGCAGAAGTGAAAGCCACTCAGCTGGCTTTAGATACTGCTGAATGAGAAAAATGGCCAGTACTCTATATTGAATCACAGATGGCAGCAAATGTTCTGTGGGGGTGGCTACAGTAATGGAAGCAGACCAACTGGCAGAGCAGTGGTAAACCCATCTGGGCTGCTGCATTGTGGCAAGATATCGCTGTCCAGGTAGAGAACCTGGTTGTAAAAGTAGGTCACATAGATGCTTGCATACTCAAGAGTTGGGCCACTGAAGAATGTCAAAACAACAAGCAGGTGGTGCAGGCTGCTAAAATTGAAGTGGCTCAGGTGGATCTGGACTGGCAACATAAGAGTGAGCTACTTATAGGTTGATGGGTCCATGATACGTCAGGACATCTAGGAAGAGATGTAAAATACAGATGGGCTTCTGATCAAAGGGTGGATTGATCATTAACACCATTGCACAAGTTATCCATGAATTGAAAACATGCACCATAATCAAAGAAACCAAGCAGCTAAAGCCTCTTTAGTATAGAGATGATGGCTGAAATATCAGTATGGGGAAGCCTGACTGATTATATGACACTACCGCAAACCTGCCACAGCAAGCATCACATGCTTAACAATGTGGAAGCAACTACTGGATGGTTGGAAACATACCCTGTCACCCATGCCAGTGCCTGAAATACTATCCGGGGCCTTGAAAAGCAAGTTTTCTGGTGACACGGCGCCCCATAAAGAATTGAATCAGACAACAACAGGACTCATTTCCAAAACAACTTCATAGACACCTGGGCCAAGGAGCATGGCATTGACTGGGTTTATCACATTCCCTATCATGCACCAACCTTTGGGAAAATTGGATGATAGAATGGACTGTTAAAAATTACCCTGAGAGCAATGGGAGCTGGGACATTCAAGCATTGGGATAGAAATTTACCAGAAGCCATTTGGCTAGTTAACACTAGATGACCTGGCCTAATTAAAACCCCTTGTGGTGGGTTTGAGCTTGGCTGGATGCCAGGTGCCCACCAAGCCACTCCATCACTCCCCCTCCTCAACTGGACAGGGGAAGAGAAAAATATAACAAAAGGCTCATGAGTCAAGACACTGACAGGGAGACACTCACCAATTATTGTCACGGGCAAAACAGACTAGACTTGGGGAAATTAATTTAATTTATTACCAATCAAATCAGAGCAGGATAATGAGAAATAAAACCAAATCTTAAAACACCTTCCTTCCACCCCTCCCTTCTTCCCGGGCTCAACCTCACTCCCAAATTCTCTACCCCCTCCCCCTGAGTGGTGCAGGGGGATGGGGAACAGGGGTTGTAGTAGGTTTATTACACATTGTCTCTGCC
>VYZW01029313.1:0-40036 GCA_013401315.1 Balaeniceps rex | reverse complement strand
GGAGGCGAGGGAGGGCTGCGGGGCTGCTGCTAATTACCAGAGGTGCCCGTCCTGTGGCATCGATCGCGGCAGCGGGATGGGGCACGGACCTACTTTCCCAGCAGGTTCGCTGGTAATGAGCCAGGGCACCGGGGAAGCGCCTGCCCCGGCAGCCGAGGGGGTATTTGGGGCAGGGACGGCCACAGGGGCACAGAGCCACCGCCGAAACCCCCGGAGCTGGGCTGCTCCCCCCCGCCCCGGCAAGGGGCACCCGGACCCCCGGGGTGGGTTTGCTCCTGTGGCTCACCCAGGGGAGGGGGTGGCCGTATCCTGACCCCGGCTCCACCGGTTGAAGGGTGTGTGGGCTCCCCCCCGGGGAGTCTGCGCAGGGGGTTTTGCAGGGACCCGCCAGTGCCCCCCAAACACCCCCTGCCCCCCAAGAGTCCTCGCCCCTCAGCCAGGGGCACCCGGTCCCCATCGAGCTGCTGGGGTGGGGGGGGGCAGCTCCAAAAAGCCTCCGGCAGCAGCGGGGTCACGGCACGTCCCAGGGCTCAGTGGGGTGCTGAGGGTTTTAGGGTGATCCCCCCCCCGCCCCCGCAGCGAGATCATGTGGCCGAGGGGAGGGCTGGGGGGAGGAGGAGGAGGAGGATGGGGCCACCGAGGGCCCCTGCACCACAGGGGGAGGGTCCAGACCCCCGCGGTCGGATCCTGCAGGGCCTGCCTTGTTTTGGGGTACAAGAGGGATGCCTGCCCTCGGGGCGGAGGCGATGGAGAGGAGGGTGTGCCGGGGCGGGAGGAAGGTCGGGTCTTGCGAGTCTTGCTCCGGGGTGGGCGGCTCTGGCTCTGCCGAAATCACCGAAACCACCGCCTGCCCAGTTCAGGGCAAGCGGTGCTGGGCTGGCGGGGACACGCACGGCCGGGTCCGGGGGGCGACGGGGGACCTGGGGACCATGCAGGGACGGACCCGCGTCCCCCATGGAGAGCTGCGGGTCGGGGCGGCAAACGGGCGTCCCCAGCCCGAGGTATCCCCCCAAAAAGCCCCAAAGGCCCCATCCCCAGCGGCGGGAAGTCGGGGTGCGGCCGCGGTTCCGTACCGGTGCGGCCGCAGCGGTGGGAAGGGTTAACGGCCGCGGCGTTACACAAGCGCACAAGCGTGTGGGGCCACGGGCAGAAAGTGTGTCAGTGGGACAGGATGGCTCCAGCCGCGGGGCCACACGCAGCCACCGGACCGGGGGCCAATCGCCGCCGGCACGGCCGAGCCCCGTGGCCGGACGGTGCCGTGGTGCCGCTTACATAAGGGCCGTCCGGTGGCAGCGGGCCGGGAGTTGGGCAAGAAGTATTTACGCTGGGAGGAGAGCAAATACCACAGCCGGGACATTTTAATTGCCATCTGGAGATTATTTTGGGGGGTTTTTTACCCCTTTTTTTTCTTTTTCCTGCCCCCTACTTTAGCCCCGCCAGCCCCAGGGAAGAACTTTGCTGCCCGTCCCCCCCGGGCAGCGGGAAGGGGTTTGCGTCCCCCTAAATACCCCCCCCTTTCGCACAGCGTGGCTGGTGCTGACGGGGGGGGTGGTGGGAGGAGGAGGAGCCCAGCGCTCCGGTGGGGAAACTGAGGCACAGCGGGGGGGTCCATGCCCGGAGTGTGGGCTCTGCTGTGATGTTTCCCCCCCCAAGTCGCGGTGAGATTTGGGGGATGCGGGGTGCTGTGGCGGCCACCCCACCAGCACCCGCATCCCTCCCCGTCCTGCTGGGTTTGCCCCAGGGGACGTCCGGCCGCTGCGGGGGTCCCGGGGCAGACGCGGCCGCGGCACGAGGGGATGCCGAGGGAGCCGGCGCGGTGATTCAGCCGGGGCTTACAAACAGAGCGGCAATTAAACGCTGTTCTGGGCTGTAATTGCCATCGCACCGGGGTTACGGCCGTATCTCCGTGTCAGTTATTTGGGGCGAACGTCTTAGGAGCAGGTCAGGTGCCGGCTGTGGGCACGGCCGTGTAATTAGCAGGGTGCTAATTAGAGCCCGAAGAGGCTGCAGGCACACGGCGAGCGGTCGGGGCTTCTCCTTCGCAGCATCCAGGGGTGACGCTCGGCTCCAGAGGAGCCAGGACAGCGTCGTCCCCACGTACCCTTAGCTCTGCCCGCGCCGGCTGCGGGGGTCTCTCGGGGGGCTCCCCTCCGCCTGGGCCTGGGGGCGCGGGGGCAGGATTTGGCCATCGGCATCACACGAAGCCATCGCCATCGTTGGGAGCCGGCCAACGGCTTTCGGGGCCCCGTAGGGTGAGCGGAGCGGCACCCTCGGGCTCTGCTCGGTGGGTGCCGGCGGGCGCGAGGGCTGCGCTCGGCCCAGCTGTTTTGCCGGGCGCGCGGTGCCGGTAATTGCAGGGGGCCGGGAGTATCGGCTGCGGGCGTGAGGGCGTGGCGCGCCGGCGATGCATCACCCCGGCACTCCCGGCGGCTGCAATTACGTTGCATAACGAACCGACGCAGCTTCCTGCCGGGGGTGGGACCACCTCCCTTGTGCCCCCCGCGGTGCCACCCCCCCCTCCCATCCCCGCGCTCCTCCCCGGCGATGGGGAAAGGGCGTCAGGGTGGGGAGGGGTCCCCAGGGTTTGCAGGTTGCACCCCTCTCCGGCAGCACGGGCGAAAGCGGCGGTGGGAGCCGGGGAATTGGGGGGTGTCGGAGCCCATGGGTGACACGGGGGTGCTGGCACGTCGCCCTGCCAGTGCCTCCGCCCCCCCGGCAAAGGGGTGGCCCCGGGGCTGCGATGCCAGTGCAGAGTCGGGGGCGCTGGGACTGGAGGGTGGGACGATGCCCTGGCCACCCCTGGCTGGCCCCAGGCCCAAAGGTACGGCCGAGGTGCAGGCAGAGGCTTTGGGGAGGGGCAGGGGTGGGTTGTGACCCCCTTGGGTCGGGGGGGACAATGACACAGCTCTGGGAAGGGGGGGTGAACCCCAAAATCGCCTGGCGGATCTGGGGCAGGAGCTGAGCAGCGAGTCGATGGATGGAGCAGGGATCTGTCCCTCCGCTTGCACCCGGACTTGGGGCAGGTCCTTCCCCCGTACGGCCGCAGCAAATCTGCCCCGGGGGGGGCCAAGAGCATCCTCGGGGGACCCACGGCTGCCCGGCGAGGCTCGCGCTGACCCAGTCCAGCCTCCCCCAAAGCAGCGAGGGACCCCGGGGCACTGCCGGGTGCTGGGGTGCAGGCGGCGCTGGCCGAGCGCCGGGGCTGTCACCCACAGGGGTGGCCGGGGCCCCCGCCGGCAGCAACCCACAAAACGTGTCCCTCGACCAGAACCGGTCGCTCCCAGCAGAGGAGAGAGGCAGAAGGGAATTACCCGAGCCGGGGATTTGCACGGGCCCAGGAGATTTGAAACAACCATAATCTGGCCGCGGGGGTTATTTTGGCGCAGCGGCGGCTGCCCAGCACCCTCAGGAGAGACGCCAGGCTGAGCCCGGCCGGGGGGCGCGGGGGCTGGAGCGGGGATTAGAGGGTGCAGAGATGCTGGGAGGCACGTACGAGTCCCGGGGGTGCCCCGCGTCCCCCCCGCCCCCACCGGCACGCACGGGGCGGGCAGAGCCAGCCCAGATCTGGGGCAGCTGGAAAATGAGGAGGACGAAGCCTATTAGCAGCTCAGTGCCAGCAAAGCAGAAGCGGGGAGGGAAGCGGATTTGCGGGGGGAAGGGGACGGGGACCTTGAGCCAGCCATGGCTATATCGGTCCTGGGTTTTCTAAGGAGCTGCTGGGGGGGGGTCGGGGGCCCCCCGGCCCCCCTGCTCGGGCCAGACCCCCGGCAGGAGAGCGTCCGCGGCTGCAGGGACAGGGATGGGCCTTGTGCCGAGGATGTCCCTGCCTGTGGTGTCCCCACAGCGTGCGCAAACCAGCTGAAAAATAAGGGGAATGATTCCAAAACGGGGTCCTGGGCAGGCTGGTGCACAAATGTGCTGTTCTCCGTAGCTCAAAGGGCTTCTGTACCCCTCTCTTGGTGCTGGAGAGGATGGGGGAGCAGATGGGGACACCCCACGCCCTGCGTGGGCCCTTTCGGGGTCCTCTCTGAGGCACAAGCATCCTCGCGGGGTCTGCGGGAAGGGCTGAGCTGCCGCTGGCTCCAGATCTTGCGCCTCAGTTTCCCCAGCTGCCGAGCAGGGCTGTCGCGGAGGGAGGGCCGTCTCCCTCGTTTGGTTCATGGGCGGCCATCATTAACCACTCTGGTTTCCCCGCCTTTTTCCCCTCCGCCGCAGCCCAAATCGAAGTGATCCCGTGCAAGATCTGCGGAGACAAATCCTCAGGGATCCATTACGGCGTTATCACCTGCGAAGGCTGCAAGGTGAGCTCAGGGACAGCCGGGGACGGGTGCCGGCGGGTGGGCGGCCACGGGGGCTAGCATCCCGCCGGGGGCTTTCCCGACGCCTCCCCGTCCCGCGCAGGGTTTTTTTCGGAGGAGCCAGCAGAACAACGCCAGCTACTCCTGCTCCCGGCAGAGGAACTGCCTGATCGACCGCACCAACCGCAACCGCTGCCAGCACTGCCGCCTGCAGAAATGCCTGGCGCTGGGCATGTCCCGCGACGGTGAGTCGTGCCCGGGGTCCCCAGGGACCCGTCTGCTCCTCCTCGGAGCCGTCGGGGCCGGAGCTGCTTCCCCCGTGAGGGCAGCCCGGGGAAAGGAGGGGTTTGGGGAGCAAGAAATGCTTTTGCGTTTTCCACGGGGAAAATTTAAATCGATTCTGTTCCGTTCGACCCAGGGTCGGTCTGGGGCGGGGGGTGCATCCGACGGGGTCCCTGCCTCGCTCAGGGCTCGTACGCCCCCAAATCGCGCGCTCCGCTGGGAGCCAGGACCCTTCCCACGGCAGGCGGGCGGTCGCGGCTGTCGCTGTGCGGCGGCGAAGCTGCCCTGATGCGGCCGCTCTCTCCTCCCTGGGCAGCGGTGAAGTTCGGCCGCATGTCGAAGAAGCAGCGGGACAGCCTCTACGCCGAGGTGCAGAAGCACCAGCAGAGCCAGGAGCAGAGCGGCGGCACCAAGGATGAGCCCGAGCCCCTGAGCCGCGTCTACACCACCAGCGTCAGCAGTGGGCTCTCGGACCTGGATGACATCTCCACGCTGTCGGACGGGCTCCTTTTCGACTTCCCCCTCACCCCCGATGGCAGCAGCACCTACTACAACCTTGACCTGCTCGCCTCGGCGCAGCCCTCGCCCGACCAGTCCAGCCTGGACATGGCCGACACCACGCTCATCAAGCAGGAGTCCATCTACGAGCTGATGCTGGAGCCAGCCCTGTTTGCGCACGGCGCGCTGGAGGGTGGCCAGCTGACTGCCGATATCTCCGTCCTTGAGATCGGTGAGCGTTGGCGCGGTCCCGGCGCGATGCCGGGCGTGCACGGGGCGTGCAGCCCCGGGGACGGTGCTCGGTGCAGCCCCAGGTGCCTTGCAGGACGCATCCAGCCCTGGGTGCCTGCGCAGCGCCGGGCACGCTCACAGCGAGGGACCGACCCGGCCTCGGCTCTCGGAGCAGCCCCAAGCCCATCCCCTCCTCCAGGCTGAGCACTGATGGAGCTCGGTGCACCTAGGGTTGTGCGGAGCGTCCCCCCCACAGCCGCAGGGACAACCCCCGACCCCCCATCTGTCCTCAGATCCCTGTGACATTGCGTGTGACCCCCTCTGCCCCTCCAGCCCCCCAGGATAGCCGGGAGAGGACGGTGTCGGGGTGTGGGGACGAGGGGCCGGCGGGGTCCCCGGGGCTCACCGCCCGCTGCCCTCGCCTTGCAGACCGGGTGGCCCAGAACGTGGTGAAGTCGCACCTGGAGACGTGCCAGTACACGACAGAGGAGCTCAAGCGCCTGGCGTGGAGCCTCTACTCCCCCGAGGAGGTCCGCACCTTGCAGAGCAAGGTGAGCGCCGCCGCCACGGCCCCCTGCCACGGCCAGAGCCATGGCGCCCTCGGCGAGGGCCACCGCTGTCCCCTTGTGCTGCACCAAGGCAGGGAGGAAGGCGAGGAGGATGAGGGGGGCCTTTTGGTGCTTTGGGAGCTGCAAAAGTCCAATTGTGGGGGTGTGGGTGGCAGGTCATGTCCCAGTTGTCCTAGTGCCACCACCCCCCATGGGTGGCACGGCACCTGGGTCCCTTCCCTGCCCCGTGCAGTGGGGACGGGGGGAGGACAGCAAAGCCAGGTGACGTAGTGGCAGCAAACCCCAGGTGACGGGGTGGCAGCGAGCCCTAAGGGACGTCTCCGCTGTGCCGGCAGAGCTGCGAGGCCATGTGGCAGCAGTGCTCGCTGCAGATCTCCAACGCCATCCAGTACGTGGTGGAGTTCGCCAAGCGCATCGACGGCTTCATGGAGCTCTGCCAGAACGACCAAATCATCCTCCTGAAAGCCGGTAAGAGCGGGGGACCCTGCCGCCCCCCTCGCGTCCCTGCCGCCCCCCTCGCGTGCCCAACGCCTCTCCCGAGCGGCAGCTGTGGTGCTGAAGGCAAATCCCATCTTTTCTCTGGGCTAGCGCTTTCCTTCCCGGATCTCCCCTCCCTCACTGCCCCGGTTGCCCCCGGGCTCGGTATCGGTGCTCGGCGAGCAGCTACCGGGCTGGAAGGAGTTTGAGGTCATTTTTAAAGGTGATGGTATAGAGAGGGACGTGGGGAGAGGCCACCCCAGGCAGAAACTTTTCTCCATGGTCGCCTTCAACCCAACGTCACCCAGAAACCGGGATGGAAACGAGCACAGCAGGTTTGCCCCCGGAAAAGGGGTGCCAAGCCAAAGGGGAGCAGGGAGGGAGAGGAGGGAAGGATTGGCTTCTTTTCCCAGCAAGAGACTGGGAAGAAGAGGACAACAGCAGAGCACACGCGCGTCTGCCCAAGCCAGCGACGCCGTGCCCAGGCGAGGAAGCTGAATGTGCAAAAGCCCCAAAATGCCAAAAAAGGTGGAAAAGCTGCCCCGTTTTTAAGCTTTTGAGGCTGGGGAGCTGAGCGCCTCACCCAGCACAGGGGATGTGTGCCTGGGTCCTGGCAGGGTGCTGTACCCCGAAGCCAGAGCTGGCTGTGCCCGACACGCTGGAGTTTAACTCATTCTTTCATTTCTTCCTTCCATTTTCTTTTTATTTTGTTTTCGCCCTCTCCTCTCTCGGTGCTCCACCACGACCTCGATCGATCTCTGTGTCCGGTGGCGAATGCCTGGATAATATTTTCCTTTGGTGAAATATTGTGGTTGCAATTGGAAACCTTAAAAAAAAAAAAATCCAAACCCCAAACCCAAACTGGATTTATTGGAATAACCATTCTGCTCTTGGGGATGAACAATCGGGACTTCAAACTTGCACTGGGGGCTTTCTTCTTTTTTTACATTTGGTGCTGGGATGATGGAAACCCCCCTGCCCTGCCCTCTCTCTGCCTACATCAGGTTGCCTTGAGGTGCTCCTAATCCGCATGATCCGCGCGTTCAACCCCTTGAACAACACCGTCCTCTTCGAGGGGAAGTTCGGCGGCGTGCAGATGTTCAAGTCGCTCGGTAAGAGCCGCTTCGCTGCGCCTCTCTCGGGGCTCTCCTCTCCTTTCGACACCCGGATGGGGCTGGGGTTTGCAGCCAGGTGAAACGCAGCATCCCTGCGGCTGGGCTAAATCCCGGGGCACAGGAGGGGGTGAGACCCACCTGCGTTCGCTCCTGTTCCCGTTGGGATCGGGTTGATGTGCAGCGTGGTCGGGACCTGCTTTCCGCCCCAGCCCGAAGCCCAGCCATGCCGGGCATCCTCTGCTGCCTTCAACCATCTCATCTCCCGAAAGCTTTCCGAGCCCCGGGTGCCGCTGGGGTCAGCCGGTGGGTGGGATTGTGGGGGTGCCGCTGGGCAGCACGGAGCCGTGACGTCCCCCTCTTCCCCGCTGTCCCCCCATCAGGCTGCGACGACCTCATCGGCGCCGTCTTCGAGCTGGGGAGGACCCTGTGCCGCCTGCAGCTGTCGGACGAGGAGCTCGCCCTCTTCACCGCCGCCGTCCTGCTCTCCCCAGGTATGGGGGGGCTGCGGGGGGGACGTGGCAGCTGGGACTGGCCAGGGAGGGGGTGCCAAAGCTGGGGAGAGCCGACCTGTAAATCTCAGCGCTGCCGGATGATTTAAGTTATTCCTGGGAAAGAAGGTTGGGGTAAAAATGCACAAAATGCATCTGCCAGAACTCCTCGGTGGGAGGAGGAGCCGCATCCCCCGCAGTGGGGTGGGGAGGGGTGAAGAGGGGCTCCCTGGCCATGCCGCCATCCCCAAAAACATCCTGGAGAGCAGGAAGGGTTAAAAGAGCAAGAGGCCACCGCACGGTGCGGGGGGACACCCCCACGGCAGCACTGACGTGGCTGACGGCGTCTCCCATAGATCGCCCGTGGCTGACGGAGTCCAAGAAGGTGCAGAAGCTCCAGGATAAGATCTACGTGGCCCTGCAGCACGAGATCCAGAAGAAACACTCCGCCGAGGACAAGCTCTCAAAGGTAGCAGTGCCGCCTGCGTGCGGCGCAGGGAGCCCGGTTGGGACACGGCGCGTGTGCCACGGGGAGACGTCTGAACCGGTGGATGTGGCTGTGCCAGAGCTCGTTAGCCACGCACGGGTGTTTTTTGGGGCATGAGCCCTGGGACCCGTTGAAGGAGGAGAGTTTCTCTTTCCAAGGGCATCTCCATCGCGGTGCAGGTGGAGGCAGCCGTGCTGTCGGCAGCCCCGTGCCACTGAGCCCGGCGGTGCATCGGGCAGTGAGGGTTTGGGGCAAAAGGAGACATTTCAGGAATGCTTTGGGCACGATGGAGCTGGGACGGGGGCACTGGGGGGCTCCTCGTGCCCTCCCAGGCGCTGGTTTTCCTGCAGAAAGATGTGGGTTTGGAGGCAAGGCCACGTTGCTGCCAGGCTGCCCAAAGGTGGGGGGTGTCCGCTGGTGCCCCCGGCGCTGGGCAGAGGCAGTGGTCCCCAAACCCACCCGCTTGTCCCCAAGGGAGGGGGAACAGCGGCGTGAGGGATGCTGGCCGGGAACTGAGTGGTCACCAGTTCCAGCTCCTCCTTTCCCCGCAGATGGTTTCCAAGCTGCCCTTGATGAAGACCATTTGCAACCTGCACTTGGACAAGCTGGAATTTTTCCGTCTCCTGCACCCAGAGACCGCCATGAACTTCCCACCCCTCTATAAGGAGGTCTTCAACTCGGAGCTTCAGTACACCGACCCCCGGGAGAGCTAAGGCTGGGAGCCACCGGCCCCCTTGGAGTTCCCCAAAATTTGGAGATGAACTAAACTTCAGATGTTTGGGGCAATTTTATTTAAAACAAATAATCAAACTCAAGAGAACCTGGGGGGCTGGGGTGTCTCCCCGGCCCTGTTTCCTCGCTGTGGATTGCAATAGCTCTTGAATGTAAAGCACCTTGAAGGAAAAAGCAAACGGACTTTGCCATACCAGTGAAATGAATGTGAAATCTCTGCTCAGGAGAGGAGATGCTCCTTGGCAGTGGAAAGGGACCAACTCCTCCCCGCAGTGCACAGATCTAGGGGAGCGCGCACCATGCACACGCCGCCACGGCACGGCCCTTCCCACCATCCTGGCTGCACTCTCCATCTCTGATTTTTAATTTTTTTTTTTTTAATTATTATTTTTATTTTATTTTTTTACCCAAACACAAGGCATGGGATGAAGAAGGGGCAATGCAGACTCAGCCGGATAGGGGTGAGCCAGGCCGGTGGGGGCAGCTTTGGGCTCCCGGCTGGAGCCAAAGAGAGGACGAAGGCAGAGCCTTTACTTTATTCCTTCTCCCGTGGGGCACGGGGTGACCTCGGGAGCTCGGTCAAGAAAGGCCTGGCTGTGGCCGGGCAGGATTCAGCACAGGATTTCCCCATGGAGGAGGCTGGTTCGAGGGAAAGGATGCTCAGCGCAATGGGGGAGAAGCTTTGCAGGGTCTCCATGCTCTCCATCGCAGCATTTTCCCAAATGTCCGGCCAACTCCCCATCCAGCTGGCCGACCGCCTGGCTTTTTGGAGCCAATTCAGCAGGTCCACCCACCTCGTGCCACCTTTCCGCATCCCGAGCGCTTTTCGAAGAGGGGCTTTGCCCTCGCGACTGTGGCCAAATCCCAGCTCCCGGCTGCTCCACCCCAGAGGCAGCCGCAGGCGTTGGTGCAGGCGCCGGGGCTCGGTGCCTGTCCCCGCACGTTGTCGCAGGCAGCAGCTCTTTGGGTGCTGGCTGCCGCATGTAGTTTTCTTATTGAGACCGTTAAAACTTTGTCCTGTGGCTCGGCACCCAGAGGAGGTTTTGTGGCCTTTCCTCCGCCCAGCCCGCAGCCGGTCCCACTGCCAGGTCCCCCCTTCCCACACGGGGACCATTGGAGCACGGCCATGGCTGCTCTAGCAGGTTGAGTTGGACCCAGGCTTTTCCCCCCAAGGAGCTCTTTAGAACTGTTATTTTGGGGTTTGTTCTCTATTTAGCAGGACCTGGGGGCTTTTTAGGGGGAGAAACTGCCCGTTGTGGTCAAGGGGAAGTGGAAGGTCCTTATTCCTTCCCTGGGAAGTCACAGTGTGGTTGGGACCTGCTGCTCCGAGCGTGGGAGGCTCAAAAGGTGAAGAAGGGATGGATTTGTGGCGCGATGCTGTGATAGCTCGCAGCCAGTGGGGCCGCTTGAGGGACTCTATGGCCAGGCTCTGCAAATGGTTTTTCCATCCCTATTCCTGCTCCTCCTGCAGCGAATGCCAAAAGCTACAAGGGAAAAACCTGCTCCGAGGCAGCCCCAGTTTCTGCTGATAAAGGTCTAAGATCCCAAGCCCCTTCCCGCTTCGTGTTGATTTCTCGTGCGTCCAACCCAACCCTCCAGCAGCTCAGATCATCTCTGACCATGAGCTGAAGATCTTCAATTCCATAACTGCACCCCTTAAATTAAACGAGCAGCTTCCTTAGCAATGGTAGGGGATATTCGTGCTTTTGGTTAAAAGACTCCTAGGGAAGACCACAGACCAACCTTGACCAGGGAAGACTCACCAGGAAGCCGATGGGATTTCTGCTTCAGTATAAGGCAGAGAAAAATTTGGGACCGTGCTATTCCCCAGCAGCTGCTGTCCGCCACGTACAGCCGTGTGCTTTCTGGTTTTGCTAACCGCCGTCTGAACCGCTTCTCGGGGCGTATCGGAGTTTGTCAGCCTTGTTTCTCTCCCCGATGGCGTTAGAGCCCAGGTCTCCAGCGAAAGCTGCTGACCCTCCCAGCGGCCCCATGCGATGTTGCGTGCCAATGCATCGTTCTCCAGCGCAGCGTTCGCCGGGGTGGGGATGCGCCGTGCTTGTTTCCGGCCCTCTTGGATCCTAAAGCTTTGACAGAAGTGAGAAGTCAGTACTGCCTTTTTCATCTAGAGGGTTGTGCCTTTTTTTTTTGAAGCATCATTTCTGACGGCACTGTTTGCTTCCCGGCTTCTCTCTGCGGAGAAAAGCACTGGAGAAAATGAACGTGCTTTGCGGAGGGGGCTCTTGCCCGCCGTTTCTGCAGGACAGCAGCACTCCCTTTCTTGGAGGAAACAGCCGCGAGTGTTTTGAAATGTTTTGGGGGAAAAAAAAAGCACACACCCTTCTTTATGTCCTCGGTATTCGTCAGCCAACATGCACCAATGGTCAACGTCACCATTTTCATTTCATCCGGCAAAGAAACCAAGAAAGCACCTTAAATTGGGAACAGACTGAACCCTTGCCACCGGTTGTGTTTTTCTGGCTTACGATGCAGCGTTCATCTCATGGGAGAGATTTTTGGATTCTGAGCAATAAAAGCCCCTGTGGGAATCTAGGGAAGACTGGAAGTATTAAACACGTGTAACTCAACCTGCCAAACTGTGGGAACCTGCACTTTTAAGTTCTCTTTAAAGGATCCAACTTGTCAATGAAATGATTTCTTGGGAGGGGATAAATGATTAAATGTCGGTGAAATGATTTCTTGCCTGGGACAGGCGGCGTGCATCGAAAGGGATGGCAAGGGCGCGCCGAACCCCCCATGGCACCTCTGTGGGCTGCAGCCTCTGCTTTCGGCTTGCCGAAATGCGCGAGGGCCACGGGGGCTGTGCCAAGGTCACTTGTGCTCCCTCTGTGCCACCAAGAGCAGCGGCTTGGCAGAGCCAGGCATTGAGCTGCTAGGGAAAGGGCGAACGAAAAAGCCCGGGTAGAAATACCTGAAAAAGGGAGATTTCCGCTCTCCCCTGCACCGGAGCTGCGTGTGGCCAGTGGAGATGATGCATGGGAGCCCTGAGCCCCCCGACTCGCTTCGATGCTTGGCCTTCAGCGTCTCGGAGACGTTTCCATCCCACCGGCCAAGAGACGTTTTGCCGCTTTATTTTCAAACAGACCTCGGCAGCGGTTCCCTTGAGCGGGGCGACCTCAGCTGCCAGGGATTGCTCTTTTCCAGATGAAGATTAATTTTGTGTTTGTTTGTTTGCTCTGGCAGTTTAGCTGAGTGTGCATTTCCACCTCCAGAACCCTCACACTGTGTATAAAAATGGGTAAAATATATATATATATAATATATATTCTTGTGAATGTTGGTGCAAAAGAGAAAAATATATAAAGTTTCAGTCGGTTTTATGTTATTTTTTATCTATATGAATGACAGGAAGAAATGGAAAACATTTTTTTCCATTTACCACCCTCCACACACACCTACCTGTAGATACCAACAGGTTTTATGGCAATGTTTTACTTTTTAGATTTAGGAACACGCTTCTGTTCTCATTGAATGTTCTGTCTTGTAAGATTGTAATTTCTATTTTTTTAAAGAAAAGAAAATAACTAAATAAAATTTCCTCTTTCGGACCAGTCAGCTAGGAAGGGAGGGCAGGGGAGGGAGAAATGTTTATTTAAGGACAAAAGCGTTGTCTGAATTTTTCATGACATTAAATAAAAAGTAATATAATGTATGGACGAAAAACTTTTTATTGAGGTGTATTCTATAGGTATATAGATGTATATTGCACAAAATTGACAGGGAGAAAAATAAAGTCTGTTTTACAAGGTTAAAAAAAAAAAAATGTTGGAAATAGTGACACTGATTCCAAATTTTAGCAAAGGGTGAGACTGGAAGCCAAGTCCTCAAAGTCACGGAAAAGCCTTTCATTTCTTCAGCGGGCTCAGGACCAAGCTGGACCAGAAGCCCTGATCCAGTGCAGGATTTGGACACGAAGCTAGATTATTAGGTGTTGTATTAGTGGGTCACTCAAAGCTAGGCACAGACTGGGAAGGATCCCGAGATGTGAGAAGGGGCTTCATCTGGGAGACCTCTGTTCAAACACCACCAGGCTGAGGGCAGTGACCGCATCTGGCTGTATTGGGGACACGTTTCAGGGCAGGGGGTATGTGGATTTGTTTTCAAACAGTACCCAGTCCTAGGAGGGAAGAAAGGGAGATACGTGCCCTGGATACAAGGACTCGGGTGCAAGGACTCGTCTCCGTCCGCATGTAGATTTTTCAAAGGTATCACTGGCTATCAGGCATGCAAAAATCTCATTATTTCCCCCTTCCGCTTCCCCTGAAAATCTCACCTGGGTGCACGCTCCCTGCTCCCTGTGCAAATCCAGAGCAGTTGTGTCCCCCAGCAGCAGCAGCAGATGACCTGTCTGGAAGCTGTGGAGCAGAGCAAAATAATGAAAAGGGATCCTTGTACCAGCGGGGTCAGTAAATCCCAGGCTGGGGTCTTGCCTCACCAGCTCCCGAGCCGCTACGGCTCTGCCATTCCCAGGAGGCAGCGCAAGTCCTCCTTCACAGATCCCACCTGCAGAGTTTATATATTGCAGGATAAAACCTGGCTGCTACCGAGAGCCAGGAACAGCCAAAAACATGGCATGGCTCATGGAGACATGGGGAAGGGTGAGCATCCTGTTTGGAGACGGAGGGAGCTGAGCTGGGGCAGCCGGGACGGCGGGGAACTGCTGTGGCCGGAGCTGCGGCAGCGATGTGGGTGTAGCAGCCCACGGCCTCGCCGAATTGCCGCACACTGGCACGTCTATTTGGTTTTCATTTTTAAAAAGAGGTCTTTTTCCACAAAAGTCATGTTTCTTCTTTTTGTTTTTTGAAAGAAATAAAATAAAGCATGGGAAATCCATTAAAAAATTCCTTGCAAAGAGCTAGTCTTTAAACAAACCATTTTTCCAAAAAACGGCCTTTCAGTTCCAGGGGAGATGCTGGGAACTGGCGAGAGGAGCATTAACACCCGCAGTCTGCGGGAGCCAGCGCAGGATGGGCTCAAGGGGCCCCTGGAAGCCCAAACACCTCCAGCAAGAGGCGGCAGGGCGGGACTGCCCCGGCGTGTCGGTCCTACGCGGGGCACAGCGAGGACAGGAGCTGCCGGTATGAGGGTGACCCGGCGTCCCCGTCCCTGGGCTCTGCTGCCCATCCCACCTTCCCCCAGTAAGCACTCCCTCTCTTACTGGTGGCCCAACGTCTCCAGTAGCACTGGATTTACTGGGCCGGAGTGACCTCTACTGGTTTGTAGCTAAAAATATTCCCTACGTGTCTGTGATGCTTCTAGATCGATGGAGGCAGGAGGCCTGATCCTTCCCTCCCCAAAAATATTTGCCCAGCTGGCAAATACTGCAGGCAGCAGCACTGCCTGCACCCGCTTTGGGGAGCAATCCCCAGCGGAGCTGGGCAGCCTGCCTAGAGCAGGGGCCGGACGCAAGCGGTGAGCCCCAAGACCTGTATTTTAGGGAAATTTTGCAGACTAGGGGTGCGAAGGCCTCAGCGTTTGCTCAGCCAAGTGTTAGAGGGATGAGTCTGAATCACACAGCCTGGAGCTGGGAGTGCTGTGTTTACAGAAACCACAGCCCCAGGGCTTCAAATGGTTTTAAAGTAGAGTAGGGTTTCTATGTGGCCAACTTAACAGATTTACACAGAGCTGGTACCTTGGAGATGGACTGGTACTTACGTTAAGGAGCCTAAAGCGGTGTAAATAAAGAGTTAAGGAGCTACAGAACCAAACAAAAGTGTATAAATCCAAAGAGCGTATAAATCCAGCCGTCAGTGTGGCTGGGCAGGGGCTTCCCAGTACACACCGCTGTCAGCACAAAGATTTCAGAGTGATTGGTCTGTTCAACCCTCACCGCCCTGTTTTGCTGAGCTGCAGAAGGGGGTAAGTCACACAAGCACCGGGCACCAGCTCCGTTGTCGCCGCTGCAAATTTACCTGACTTATTCAGAAGTGAAATCAGCATTTAATGACAGACGTCACAAACAGCAGTCTCAATGACCACACATCCCTGGGTCCCGAATCCAGCCATCACCCATCAACCGTTGTAACTAATCCAGCAACTAAAGCTTGGCGATGCGCGGAGGGGCTGAGCCGACAGCTGGACGCCGTAACGCTGGTTGGAGATGGAGCCCGTGGGTGCCTCCGAAGCAGCGCCAGCGCTGGCGTGTCTTCTGCGGGGTGCTGCCAGGAGGGCACCGCACGAACCCCCTGTCCCAAACCCGCTGTGTTTATCCAAAAAGAAGATGATACCAACAGCGACGCGCGCGGCCTGCGCGGGTGGGCAGCACCTCCTCGCGCGGAGGGGTGCGGGCGCCTCAGTGCTGGGGTTTTTAACACTCGTGAAGGGGTCAGGGCGATGGGGACCCAGGCCCGCACAGGGCTGGGCCTTGCCGGCCGCAGCTCCCCGCCCGTGGTGGCCTCTCCTCGGCCCGGGCGCCATGGCTGAGGCTCCTCCACCCCTCAGGGGCCATCCGCGCACCCCCGCCCCGGCCCACGCAGCCGGCTGGTGAAGGGGCTGTGACAAACCCACTCCCTCGGGCGGCAAAGGCCCCCCGGCGGGGACCGGGACCGGTAGCGGGACCACGCCGAGGCCCCAGTCCCCGCCCTGAGGCACCGCAGGCCCCGCCCCGCGCCGCGCCGCGCCCCGCCCCTCCCGCCCCCTGACAATTCTGTCCCTCTCGGCCCCCGTAGCGGAGGCAGCCGCGCCTCAGCCCACGCCCCGTAAAGCGGCTGGCCCCCTCACGTGACGAGCGGCGGAGGCGTGACGCGGAGCACGCTGGGAAGTGTAGTCCGTACCGCCGGGAGCGCCGCGGCGGCGACCATTGGAAAGGACTCTCCTTCCCAGCGCGCCCCGCGGCGGGCTCGGGGGAGCGGGNAGCGGGGCTCCGGCCGCTGCGCCTTGAGGTGGGCACGGTGAGCGCCGGGCCGGGGCCGCGGCTGCGGGGGGACGGGGACAGGCCGGGCCGGGGGGCAGCGGGGACAGACTCGGGGAGGAATGGGGGGAAGCTGGGAGTCGGGAGGGAGCGNGGGGGAGCCTGTGCTCGGGGAGGTATTGGGGACAGGTCTGGGGGGATGGCGTGTGGGGAGGAATCGGGGACAGCCCTGGCGCGGGGAGGGATCGGGGTCAGCTCCGGTGGGAGCAGCTATTGGGGGCAGCGTGTGCAGGCGGTGCTGGAGACAGCCCCGGCGGAGAGCGGTGAGGGGGCCCCGTGGAGCACGGTGGCAGGGGTGTCGAGGCTGCTCCTGTCCCCTCCAGGACTGCGAGCACCCCGGCCGTGTCCTCCATCCCCTCCCGGAGGGGTGCTCGGGAATTTGCCTCTCACGGCTGCTTTCTGCCTTGGCCGTGTGGGGCCAGCCGGCCGGGACACGTCTGCCAGGGCCGATGCTCAGGGGGTCCCAGGGGAGCACAGGGCAGGCCAAGGGGATGAGGCTGGTGCGCTCGGGCAGGGTGAGCACAGGCCGGCTGCACATTTCTGCTGGGGGACTTCACGTAAGTGATTCTCCAGGGACTGCGAGGAGCGAGGGTGAAGCTTTTTGACGTGTGTGGTTTGGATAACAGCTCTTTCATATACTGCCCTCGATAGCGACAGCACGTGGATGTTGTAATTTTATTTCCCCCCTCTCTGGCTTAGTTTTTCTGTGAGCATTAACTAGCTCAACTCTTATCTGACCCTGTGATGAAGAGAGCATTAGTTTAGAAATTAAGCAGGTAATTGATAGATTAATTTATCTGCTTCTTAGTGTTATTCTGGGCCAATTAATGTTGTCGCTACTGTCTGCAGTCCACGTCTTCTATGTGAGGCCAGTCCAAGTAGGTGACAAGCAGCGAAAAAGGCTTGTGCCCTGAACACGCGTGTTTCTGTGCTTTCTCTCTTCCTCTTGAGCCTTCTGCGGCTCTGCGCAGAAGTGCAGCCAAGCTTTACTTCTGGAAGTGGTCGTACTGAAGTTAATATTTGTCTGCTGTGGGTTCTGTAGTACCTAAATTAAGGCTTCTGCCTGTCTGCTGAGGCAGTAGATATGGCTGTATAAACAGGCTGGGAGAGACCTGAGGGGAGTTGCTTGTGATTGTGCTTTCTCACCAGCTCCAGCATGGGAGATGAAGGGGAGAGTGGGCAGCAAAATGCCCTGAACAGCCAGGCGTCCCCGAGAGGCTCTGGTAACTTGGAGCTGTCTGTCGGACTGACGTGGGAGGAGGCTCACCCTTGCTAACTTTATTGTTCCCTGTGCGTTTTCTCAGTGGTGGTGCTGCCATAAACAGTTTCCCCATTCTCACTGGTCATGCTGGGCGGCTTTTGGAATTACTTTTTTGGCTGGTTTTCTCGCCTCATCTAATTTGAAGCACGGCGCTGCAAGCATTGCGCTGGTGTCGCTGAAAGGACAGTGTCCCACTCTGTGAGGGTTGGCAGCGCGTGGCGGGGAGAGGAAGCGCTATCGCATACAAACTGTATCAGCTATACAAAGTCTAGGTTCATAAAGCTGAGCCAAGCATTTTGGCGCCTTGCAGAGTGACCTCTGCTGCCTTGGGCTCCCTGGGAAATTCCTGATAAGAGTAGGGCATCTGAATGAGACGCAAACCCAGCCTTTTCTTGTAAAACCAGTGCAGAGTCACCGCTTTCTTTTTAAATACAACTGGAGAGGCATACGAGCAAGGCATTCACTTGTTTCGGGAACACGGGAGGCTGCGTTGATTCACTGCTGAGCCTGGTGGTTTCAAATCCACATCTCCCAGATCCCTGCGGGCTGCCCTTGCTTTTAGGCCGTTTGCTCTTCTGAAATGTCTGGGGTCTGCTGGCTTGCAGTGTGAAGTGACTTCCCAAAGCCTGGTCTCTGGTGACAGCCCTCACCAGAGGGGTAAGCGTGAACCACTTTCAGATGTGCGTTGTGGCCAGGTCTTCTCATTCTGCTTGTGTTCTAATCGTTAAATCATTATCTTATGAGGGAGCGTTGGCAAGTTCTTCTGCCGTTGCTGTTATGTACAGATCCTGCCCCTTGATTTGCTTTCGGCAAAGTACTCTAGATTAAACCCTTGAGTACAGATCTGTGTGGAAGCTCTTAGCCTCGCTACAGTCATCATATCAGCATGAAAATATAAAAGCAGCACAGAAAATATCCTAAAGCAAGACTTCAGAAGCTGGCGAATTTTGCTGGATGGAAGGCTTAGGATGTTGGGCTCTTCTTGCCCTTGGTTGGGGCATCTGCAGATGGCACGAGAGGAGCTGGTGTTCTCTGAATCTGGTCGTAGGGGACTTGCTCCGGGTCACCAGGTGGGTTTATGGCAAAGCAGGAATGAGTTCAGCTCTCCCACCCCCCCTGTCAGCACTCCTCTTTTGGCCTGTCCTTTATTTATTTCCCCTACCCCCCTTCTCTCTTTTTGGAGAAAAAAGTAGTGAGAAATAACAGAAACTTTTAAAACTATTTACTGTAATATAGGCAGAATAAACAAGGGGACTAAATAGCAACGTACATACAGTTATATAATGTGCCTCAAGCAGATTGCCGCAGGTATTCCTTCACAAAATTTCCCCTAATCTGGGATGGTGAAACGTGTTTCACACTAAAGTCACGTTCAAAGTAATCATGTTGTTGTCCACCTAGAAAAACAGTGCTGCTTGCGTACGTGTCTTGGCTTAAAAGGAAAATGCTGTCTCTTAAAATGACACGGGCCATTTTTGTCTTTGAGACACTGGTGAAGAAAAGCTCCGACTGTCTCCAGTGGGCTCTTGTGAGTCATGTGCGTTGGGCTGTAAACTTTGGAGTTATTCATTGACCGCGGATGAGCACAGTGGAAAGAGGAAGTTCACCACACCATGGTTTCCTTAGCATGTGTGGTTT
Organism: Balaeniceps rex; assembly: GCA_013401315.1. Taxonomy (NCBI): domain Eukaryota; kingdom Metazoa; phylum Chordata; class Aves; order Pelecaniformes; family Balaenicipitidae; genus Balaeniceps; species Balaeniceps rex. The sequence continues at coordinate 21,029 of VYZW01029313.1, read as the reverse complement.
TTTTTTCCTCCCTCCACAAACAGTGGATTAAATATGAAGAAATCTCTGCAGTGGAGTGCAGGATGTTGGGTTTTGTCTATTCCCAATTAAACTGAAAATGTTCTGGTGAATAGAGAGCTTATTTATATGTGTTGTTATCTTGCACAAATTCATGCATGGTTGGATGATACCTGTTTATGTACCGGTTTATCTGTATTTGCTGTGAATCTATTTCCTTATGGCAGGGTCTTGCAACTGGAGCTTGATTTGAGGATGTTTAGGCTGCACGGTGAAATTTCCCCCCCTAAAGGATTTTTAGCCACTGGCCATCGGAGCTGAGCAATGTCATCACTTCTTAAACAGAATATTTTTCGCTGACTACATCTGAGGCCTGTTATCCCGAGAGCCTGCAATTACGAGTTTGCAGAAATCCTGCCCAAATCGAGTGGTGAGCTGGGGAGGTATGAAAACAGCGACTCCTGTGCAAGTATATCTCGGAGCACTGAACAAAAACACCATTCCGTTGAATCCTGGAGTCTGAGTTCATGCCCGCGAAAGGTTTGAGCTTGCTGCCATAGGTGTCCGTGGGGAAAAGCTCCCTTTCCTTTCACTGGGAGCCAGGCTGGAGTCTCGGTGCAGCTGAACCAGTGGAAGGTCAACGCATTTCAGGAACCGATTATTCAGTGTAAAACTTGGTCATACGCGCTTGTCCTTGCAGAAAGAAATATTCTTAATGCCGCTTTGCGGTTCCAAAACACATCTTTCTATAGGGAAATAACTGTAATTTCCCTACAGAAACAGGAACTTCTGTGAGATTACTCATAAAAGCAAAGGTTGCTGAAGAGAGGAATATTCAGTAGTTTCTGTTGTAGCTTCTTTACGTGCTAATGTACTCTGTCTTCAAAGCATTAAACCGTGGCTGAGATTTATTAGGAAATGAGCAGGTAAATGAGAACAACTGGGTAAGATGAGAAGGGAGGGGATCACCGGAATGCTGCTTGCTTTGGTTTTTTATTTTTTTTATTTGAGTTAAAGCCACTCAACGGCACCACGTTGTCTCCTTGAGGAGGAAAGGGACAGGAGAGTTACTGTTTGGCCATGATGCCCCTGTCAAGCCACGAATGTGTCCCTCGGTCTTTCCTTCTGGTCCCTTTTCCAGCGGACAGACTGATGCCTCCCACCACTCTGGAGCTGTAACACAGTGGCACTGAAGTACATGAACTGAATAATCCTCTTCTGAAGAAGGACCTTACTCGTTTGCTCATCTTTCGGTGAAAGATTCTTTTCTCTTAGTGCGTTAACATAACTGGTGTTCATGTGTCGTTTGCTCTTCCCCCAAAATTTACGGATCTGATCTGGGAGCAGCTGCAAATGGGTGGGGTGAAGTTTTAATTGTATTCTTAACTGTCTTCATACTTTATTTTCTACTCACACGTTTAAAAAAAGGCAAAGCAAAACGCTTCCATTTCTAAATCACGTTATAAAACGCCTGTCAGACGCTGGGTAATGTCTGTATTGTGGGAAAGCCCAGAGGCTTCAGCCACGATGGGGCCCCTTGTGCGAGCCTTTAGCCAGGGAGTCCCAGCCCTGAGCAGCTCATGACTGACATAGCTTTCCTGTCCACATTCTGTTGCTTTCTTTAGACTGGTACAAGCGAAATAATATGTTCTCCTCAATGTAGACATAGTTAAGCTTGTATATAACTGCATCTCTACATGTAGGAGGAATAAGCTGCCTGTACAGGTCCCGCTTCTTATCAGAGTGCTGTTGTCTCCACCAAGGACTGTGCTAGAGTAGCTCAATAAAAAGGAAAGTAAACAGAACCCCAACAAAATAATCGTGCCAGTGTAAACTCTGCAGCCTCCAGACCATCCACGGGGCACGCAGGAGGACAGCACAGAGGTGCAGAAAAGGGAAACGAGCTGCTGTAAATCCCGAGGGCTTTGGATACAACGCAGCTATTCTGACCTCGGCGCTGTGGTTGCTGTCGGTGCTGGCAGCAGCATGTGGTGTTTGTTGTGTTGTTGTAGGGGCAGTTTTTAGTCTAGACTTCCTTCTTGATAACTCTTGTCACACCCTGCAGTGCGGGTTTAGAGGGTTGTTTTGTGGTATTCCGTGTTTCCGTTCTGGGATTTGCAGGTAGGGGCACACGGTGTTTTTATCCTTAATGAAGAAGGGGTAGAATCAAATCTCTGCGGCTTTCATCTGTGTGATTAGTTCTGCCAAAATCAGCAACACGGGCTGACGCCGAGTAAACTTTGCAGGATTTGATTCTTCCAGAACTGCGGTCATGTTCAGTGGCAGCAACAGGAAGAATGAGTCTGCATTTTAAGAAGGGTTGTGCAGAATTATTAAAATAATGAGGGATGTTGGGTTTTGTGTACCAGCTGATTTTTTTTTTTTTAACAGCAGTTTACTTCCTAGCTAACAGTGATTATCTGTTTGTTTCAGCAGTTGGGAAGGTCCACAGAGAGCCAGGAGCCAACAAATCATCTCAACACCTAAATGAGGCATTAAGCCTGGTGAGCTCGTACAGATTTCTCTTCTGATGTATGCGCTTTGCTGGGTCCCAGCCAGAGCTGTCTGTCTCAGCTTGTTGTCTGGCTGCGGCTGCAAGGTACACGTGTTCTGGCAGTGGCTCTCTGTGCATCCTCAGCCTTTGCCAGGTACCGCTAAGAGCACATTTGTTTGCTGCTGAATAATACAAGCCCTTAAAAGTGGTTGACAATGGGGTTGTGCCGAATGAGATGCTACCAGGTGGAGCTTCATACGTACAAGGAGAATTTGTGATCTTTTCTGTAAGGTTCCAGCGTGCCTACTTTGGGCAATCGGAGATGAGTAGTTTGTAGTGGGAGCCTTGGGCTTGCAGTCTGTCAAACACTGTACTGGAGATACTCGCGATTCCAGGAGATTCTTTGGGTGCTGGTTAGTGACATGTGCTGACCTGATTTTCTTTCTCCCATAGATCTGTTGCTATCTGTCTGAAACTTCACCAGGGAACACTCATAATAGAAATGGCAGGTAAGAGCACCTCAAAATACAGCAATGTAGGGAGAAGAATGGTTTCAGAGAATGTTTTTCAGTGTGCTGTGATGGCTGTAATGCATCAGGTATGCAACATGCGTCCCTTGCTGTGATCCCTGAAGCTCTTCAGCTGCTTTTCTTGCCTTGGCACATGCACTTTTACGCTGTATCCACTGTAGATTTGTCAGCTGAGGTTACTGTTCTAGCAATAAAGGCTCAGGTGTGACTGGTTTGAAAGTTTTATGAGGATGGAATTTATTCACAAAAAAAGTACATGAGAATAATTCCTTCCTTACAGAGGCTAAACAGCTTCCCGCAGCATCCGTAGCTGTACTATTGATATTAATACATCTTAATTTTACTTGTAATGAAATTAGTAACAAAATTCCTCCCAACTTTTTTAGATAAGAGGAAGTCCGGGACTTGCATACAGCTGCTGTTCATTGGTAATACAGTTTGGTTTTTGAAAGCACGGGTTGTGCTTGCTGATCTGACGTGTTGATCCTAGCCTTGATGGGAGTGCCGTAGCACTCCAAGCTATGCAGTCAGACATAAAAGGGGATATTTTAATTCGATTTCTTTTGTCTGTTCTTGGAAGTAACCCAGAACAGTTGAAAACTGCAGGGTCTCTGGGTGGGAAAAAGTGGTCATCTGGCTGCTTGCAGCTGGGCAGCAACAGAGAAGAGGTGTAATCCCGATCTCTGTGTACCTAGCAAACAATTGTGTAAGTACTTGGAGCATTTTGTGAGCTTGAAAAATGACAAACTGCAGTGGCCGGTGCCCAGCAGGCCAGTTGGTTTTGGCCCCATGATTTGGGGACTTCTGCACTAGAGGCTGGCAGCAGCTCTATTGCCCATGACGGATCTGTACTGTAGGAGAGGAACTGGAAGAGAGCAGAACCAAAGTAACTATCTGCAGCTTCAGCTGTTGAAGAGGGACAGAACGAAATTTTCCCTTATCCCTCAAGAAAAAAAAGATTGTTAGAGAATCTGCTTTTACTCTGGTTGGTTAATCTTTGTCCTGCTGACTTCCCTAGAGAGCTGTCTCTTTAGCTTTTAAAGCTGTGCCCCCTTCCTTTCCTTTGATCCAGCGTTGTTATGTCCTTTTGTAGGCTGCTGAGACAGACTGTCCAGGAGAAAGCCTGTTAGGTGTTTACAGCAAACAAAAAATTAGTGCTAAGAATGCCAAATTCCTATGGACTTTGAAAGCAGCCATGGGACATCAGCACTACATGTGGTGGGGTCAGCAGTAGGTGTTAACCAGTAACTAATAGCAGCTTTAGAGGGCATCAGAATTAATGTAAAATGCGTTTAGAGGAGATGGGTGAGGAGGGACGGAAGACTTAATGTTTGTTTTTATAAGGAAAAGTCTACTGAAAAGTCAAGTTGGGCTGGTGACTTCAAACATTGTTCCATATTTAATTCTGATGTACTCACAGTGGGCGTTATCCTCACCATATTTTCTGCGTGAAAACATGCCTTTCCTTTGCATGAAGTAAAGCCTTTTCTTTCCTAAAGCATGGCTTACAGTTTTAGACTCTTCCCTGCCAACCTTCAGATGAAGCTGAGAAGCTGCTCCTGCAAAATGTCTCCTCACACAGAGATAATGGCAAGAGAAGAGGAACTCTTGTGCTGACAGTTCTTGTTCAGACATTTCCTCTCGTCTTCTGTGCCATTTGGAGGTTTTCCCAGGACATTCTTCATCTCTTTCTCTGGTTGTTTTTAATTCTGTTTACTGGGGCTGAAGTGGACTAGAGACAATTAGTCACAAAATCAAACTTTAATCAGCACTGGAAGGCAAAAGCAAACATTCCCAAACATGTAGAAACGCACATCCAGGCACACACATATATACACAGACAAATTTCTGCATCTGTCTAGAAGCTGACAGCAGCTTAAATGCAGAGGATTTAGGCATTTAATTACTTGATTTTAAAATATAATTTTTTTCCCAAGGTAAGGTTTTCTTCACCATATCGCGTTTGTCAGCATTTGCTGATTTATTGTCTCTGAATGCAAAAATGCAAAGCTTTTTTTTGCTTTTTTTTTGCCTTTTTTTTCCTGAGGCTTAACCTTACAGGAAAAACTTGACTTTTAAAGAAAAAAGGGTATGTTCATGAGTCTTGTCTCAAAAAAATCCTCCCTGACATCTGACTTGCCTTCCCTGAACTGGATGATATCTGAGTACTAAATTCTAGTGTGAGAGATGCTTTCCAAAGGCACCCTTCCTTACTGTCACAGGGACATCATCTACTGCAGGTCCTAAGGCCTGATCCGTGTGCCAGCAAGCCCACCTACTCAGAGCTTGTGTCTGAAGGTAAATCTGCTTGTCTGGACAATCGCCAGCCTTTCCTCTTGCTTTGGTTTTCTGAGAGGTTGTAACTAAAAACCTCTGTGCAGCCTGTTTCCCCCAGGTGTTGCTGGCCTCTCCCCCCTTCCTGGGGAACCTCGTCCTGGAGCTTATTTTAAGGTTTTTTGTCTTGTAGCGCCTTTCGCACAACTTTACCCTGATGTGTAAAGGTATCAAATCCATGTGTGGCTTATTAGCTCGTTCCTATTCCTCGCTCTAAGCCTTGCATGTGCTAGTTTAAATACCGTGTCCACTGCTGAGGAAGGAGAACAAGGTGTTTGGTGTCCAGGGTGAGGAGGAACGTGCTGCAGTGAGTAACGTGAATGGCCAGAGCTGGCGATGGTTTTCTCTTTTGATTCTTGTGAGTCCCCTCGACCTAGGGGTCCACGGGTGTGTATTGGGAAGGTGTGGAGGATATTACACTTGCTCAGCCGTATGTGAGAATGTTTCTGCATTCCGCTAATATCTGTGTTCTGCGTTGTAGAAAAGGTGAATAACTTCCCACCGCTCCCCAAGTTTATCCCTCTGAAACCATGTTTCTACCAGAATTTTGCTGACGAAATTCCCATCGATTATCAGGCACTGGTGAAGAGGATCTACCACGTATGGATCTGTAAGTTGGATAAGAAACCTGTGCTGGGAAAACGTATGTGTGTAGCGATGTAGATCTCAATGACTTATATGCTTTAAAGTTTTGACTGCAATTAGTTGATGAGAAGCAATGATTCATCTTAGAATACTGTAATATAGCTTTATGTCCAAATTTTAAGCTGCTGTGCCTTAAATCTTTGCTGCAGAGCTGCTGTTGAAGAAAGGAGAGAGTATCGGTGCCAGGAAAGTCTATTAGTAAATTTGAGGAGGACAAAAGTAGACCACATTTGATGCCTGTATTAATGTCAAGTGGTGTTTTGCTCCCCAAAATAGCCTTCTTAAAGTAATTCCCAATTCACCTAAACTAAGATGAATAGGAGAATTTTAGGCAAGAAAATAAACGTGGCTCGTTTGCTTGCTAGCTGTCTCCCCACCTCGCTGTAGGAAGGCTAAAATTCCCCTTTGTTTGTGCCATCCACAGATTTCCCTTCCCAATCAAAGCAGCGTCTTCTAGCCGTACGCTGTCTCTTCCTTAGCTATCCATAGCCCGCAAAACGTTCCCCGTCCTGCCGGGAAGGGCACTGATCCTCTTGGTCACAGCTGGTGATTTGCTGATATTCTGTATGAACAGACCTCCTGGCTCTGGGCTTGTGTTCTCTGGCTTAGCCGTTCAAAAGCCAGTAATGAAAATTGACCATTCTTCTCCAAGGAATGAAATCGGATGAAAAATGGTGTGGCAGGCCTAGAGAACCACAGGGAATGCTTTGGAAGATTAAAAATCTTTTTGCCTTGCTTATCTTTTTTTCCCCAAATGCTTGTCATCCTATTTACCCTTCTCACTGAAGGAAAGCTTGTTTTCTGCCAGATATGCATTTGGTGGCATGGCTTTTATTCCAGATGCATAGGATGTGTGTATGAGAGAGATTTGTGTGCATAAATAATAGCATAATCTATCACTCCATTGTTCTTTCGTTATTTAGAGATGCTGAAATGAGCTCTGTAATTTTCTTGCCTGAAGAAACTGCTTGTCCCTTCAGACTTAACTGGTTAAATGTTGCATGGTGTAAAGCTGCCTTTGTCTGCGACTCTTCCTAAACAAAGCGCCCCTCATTCAAGTTAATGGCAGGCTGGAAAGGTGCCAGCCATTTGGGCAACTGGGCTACGCGCGGCCGAGGAGACCTGGTATTTTCAGCAGGAGTTTTAAATTTCCATCTGCAGCACACTGTCTTTTGGGGTCTCCCTGACTTTTGGGGATGGGATGGAGAGAGAGAGAGACACACGTATGGAGGGAAGGCGGTAAACAGGAAAAGGGCAGCGTTAAAAATAGAAACACAAAAGTTGTTGCTAGAGGGTTGAATGCTCATTACTTTAATTGGATGTGAACGTTTTATTAAGGTGGATGGTGATTTGGGGAAACCTGTGCCAGAGCTCCCACTGCTGGAGAACAAACTCCTACCTGACGTGCAGGGAGAACCAGGAGCTCCTTAAAGCTTTATAGGTGCTCTTGGCTTGGTGGATTTTTTTTTTTTTTATTTACTTTTGGAGAATAAACGACTTCTGAAAATAAAAATTTGAAGAAGTAGAGCTAATTACTGTATAAACAAAATTTAAATAATTAAAATTCTTTCTTCCTCCCAATATGAAGGTACATCCAAACCATGGCGTATAAAGCCTTGTTGTTAGCTACCCAGAAGAAATTTTCTTTGTAGCAAAACAATGTTTTATGTTAACTCTCGTGTAATTTGTGTGTCAGAAGCAGCAGCTGGGTTCGGATGCTTTCCACGCTAGATTCTCCCGACTGCGTTGTCAATATTATTTTACGACCACAAAACTTTGTAGCTGTTTAGCAGCCCCCGGGCTGCGTGAAGGCAGGTGGGTCTGTGCCAAGAGGAGGAAAGAGAAGAGTCGGAAGGAGAGGCCAGACTGGCGTTGGGCGTCAGAGGACCACGCCAGCGACGTGCAGGCGTGCTGCAGAGCCACCGCATGTAGAGAAGCACGGAATGGGCAGGGCATGTGCACTTACACGGGTGAAGAAAAAGTCAGGGATTTAATTTTGACTGAATAAATGAGGCCAGGGTCCAGAGTGTTACTGTGAGCTCATTGCCAGGCGGTACTGAAGGGTCTTTTGTGTTTGGACCCTCCGCCGTCTCACTTCTCTTTATCTGTGCTAATTGATACAGGTTACCGCAAAGTTTTTTGAGAGTTGCCAGCTGTTTTCCAAAATAGGAGCTTGTAATTGGGCTAAGCCTCTTCGACACCAGCAGAGCCTGAGGGGATGCAGGGACAGCTGCAGGGAGTCCCTGGAGTATTGAGGGGAGTGTGTGGAGGAAAGCGGGGAGCCCCTGGCATGTGGACTGAGCTCAGCCTGCGAAAGCTAGGAAGCGTGCGGCCCCCCTTTGTGGTGATGATGTTGAGCTTCAGGGAGAGGGGGGAGCAGCGTCACTTCGTGCACATCTACTTAGCGCAGCACTGGTGCGCTCTGGGGGCCGTCGTCAACTGTTCCTTTTTATCCAAGTGGCAGGAACAAGGATGTGAAAAGGCCTTTAAGCCACCCCTATGGTCCTGTGATTTCAGCCTGATTGGAGTTTGCTTATCCCCTCGCTCAAGGCAGCACTTAACAAGCCCTGAAGCTAACTTCCAGGCTTCCTCAGAGGCCCAGGGAAGCAGAGAGAGTGAGCCCGTGAGGCACTGTGCTGGCTCTGCAATAGCTCCTGAGGCAGCCTCAGCAAGCATGGAGACCAAAGTCATACTGAGGCAGTGTTTTACACCCCTCTCCTCTCATAAAGGGGTTTTGCTACAAATGGGAATTGAACCTTGTTCGTAATTCATGATAATACTGGCCTGAGTCTTGTATTGGTCGCACCGGTTGCTACCTAGCTCTCCATCCTTTGGCAGGTCCCAAAAGAGTTTCCTCGTCCCTCTGCTGCAGCACTCCCTCTGGAGATGGATGTGTCTGTGCTGCCAGCTCCTGGGGTCACGCAGGAACCTGCGACTCGCTTGGAGCGGCTGCGTTATTGGGCTTGAGTTTCGCACTGCAGCGTGGACCCTTCCTATTATCATACCGGGTGTTTGTTTCCTTTTTACGTGAAGCCGTGAAACTGCACAATCTTACGTTCTTTCCTGTGTCCTCTTTACAGTTTACTGCATCACGCTAGTAGTGAATGTAATTGCGTGCCTGGCGTGGTGGATCGGAGGAGGCTATGGGGTCAATTTTGGTTTGGCCATCCTCTGGCTTATCCTCTTCAGTCCCTGCGGCTACGTCTGCTGGTTCCGACCTGCATACAAAGCCTTTCGGTAAGTAGAAGCCCATGAGGCGGTTTTGTTTCGGTTTCCTCTGAGAGAGATGTGTTGTGACTGGGGAGTGCTCCTACGGAGATCTCTCTGTCTGGGATAAAGATTAAGGACTTGATGTCTGAATGTCTCGTTTTACTTTCAAAATGAAGAAGAATGTGGCTACTTTTAAATACTAGATGTAGGACTGAGGGTCACCTGCCTAGGATTGGAGGTGAGCAGCAGCGAGTAGTTTGCCACTTCCATGAGGATGAAATTACTATTTTGCTTAAATATCTCAAGCTTAGCAGCACCCTCATGTCAGGATAGCATTAAGATAGAGACTAGTTTGGTAAAGCTTCATTGAGGCTTATTTTGGTGGAAGACTATTAAGTTGTTAGTTTTTGAGAACTCTTTGATTTTTTTGTCTCTAGATACTTGAGAGCTTGGCTGCTTTTGCTTTTTAGATTAAAGCAGTTGCCTGGAGTGAGTCCTTCTGAAACTCCACAAATATTTAAAGCCATCCTACATTTTCACTTTAATTAATAATCATTTGCATTTCCTCCTGCTTGCTGTGGATCACGAGGCATTATTCAGACATTAATGCATAATGCTTGTCAGAGCTGTGAAGGTCCTGAGCATTTTCCAGCCTGATGCAGGGAGAGGAGGCACAGAGGAGGGGAGGGACCTGCCCTGTGTCACACTGCGTGTCACCAGCAGACCCCACACACCAGTCAGGGGTTTGGACTCTGAAGGTGAAGCTCATTCTGGTTCCCAATTACCAGAATACTCTGGATTTTGATGACTCACCAGATTCTGTGATGCGTTGGTTTAGATAACAGCAAAAGCAGCTGATAGAAATGGGAGTTGGCAGGTGGGGTCCTCCCTATTTAGCACATGCTAAATTAGTTGTTGAAATGCTCTTCCGAATTTATGCTTTGTGTACTAACAACGCTGGGCGGTTAATGCACTGGTGGCACTTAAAACATCAGTGACTGCATGGTGGAGTACAGGAGAGGATTACTTCTGATGGAAACGGAAGGCCACTGCGTTGGATTCATCTGAAAGTTTTAAAAGACATGAAAATACTAGCTCTGAATTCTTGCCCTCTGGGGCTGGGGTTTTGTCTCCATCCCTGGTTCAGAAGCCCAAGGGCCTCCAAGTGCCGGCCAGAGCTCTGTACAAAGAGGAGTTTCCATTCTGAAGTCTGGGAAAAATTACTCCTCCCCGTTGACCTCCTCTGGGCTTCACAAGGACCGTTTCTAATTATTTCTTTAATGTTGTTTGTATGTGTTTATGCAACTGAATACCGAAAGGTCCCTGAGGTTACTCTGTGTAACGACTTCTACGGTTAAAAAAAGAATAAGCCCAAGGGACAGACTGGCAAGCCCAGAAATCGTTGACTTTGACATCAGTTGTAGAAGGGCTTGAAAAACACTGCAGTGGGGCAGCGCTGTTTCTTGTGGGATAGCAGCTAGGCATGACTCAAGAAAGCGAGGTCAGACCCACTTACTGTGCTTGTTCTGGGAAGAGGCAACCCTTCAATACTGGCATCATGTGCTGCGAAGATGCTTTCGTAAAACCTTCGTCATACATCTGCATCCAAAATTAAATTAGCTGCAGAGCTTTGGCGCTAGGGCAAAGCTGTTGCAAATCTACACCAGAAAGCTGGATCAGAAATCACCTTTTCTGTGTATCCTCACTAATTCCCACAGATCCTTTCAACTGAAGACTCCTCCGGCCCTTTCAGGTCGTAGTTGCAAGAGGCTGTTTGAAGGCTCAGCTTCGAGCCTAATCCTTGTTAATTGGATTATGATAGGCACTACTGTGAACAGTCCCCATTTAAAGTATTTCTTTCACATTGCTGTAGTCTGAGGTGATATTTGAAGGGTGGGACTGTGAGGATACTCGGGGATGGCGAATTTCTTTCACAGCATGTCTGTGGGCATCTTTTGAAAGGTGAAAGATAACCGTACCAACACACGTGGCTCAGAGCAGCAGGGGTCTGGCTGGAGGCTTTTCCACTTGTCTCAGGCTAGCCAGGCTCCACACCATTGACCTCTCCAGAGCCTGGGGTCCTGCCTCCCTCATCTCCTCTTTAGGCATTAGGGGCTAGAATTATAATACTAATAAACGTTACAATAATAATAATGAAAATAATAAACATTAAATACTTCCAGGGTTCGAGCAGGAACTGGGGATGACTGGAGCTCTCTTGTAAACTCTCCCTTGCACCAAGATGCCTCATAAGCAACTGAAGTGTTCTTTGTAAATCTGTTCTGTAAATCGTGGGCCCTTTGAGTTCCTGAGAGAATGGGAATCATTTGTATCATTAAAAATGATAGTTTGGGAAGTTTTAGATGTGCCTGGGCTTACAGTGAGAGACTGGCTCATCGACTTAGCTGGTTTAATGGGATGAAGATGTTCTGCTGCAGTTCTGTGGCAGAGCCAAAACTTGGGCAAGACACTGCTGTGCCCCAGAGCACCCATGACGGAGAGACTGTGAACATACCTGGTCAGCCTTGTTTGGGGTCATATTCATGCTGCCTGTTATACCTCCATAAATTAGAGGACCTCACATATTCAGGATCCTCTCAACCTATACATCCTGGAGATGTAGAGCCCGCAAAGATGCGAAAGCATGCTTCTGCATTTCCCCGGACAGGGTACCACCCACTTCTCTTGTGGCTGTTTTTCCTCTTGTTATGTCCCGGTGCTGGATTATTAACCGTGGGCATGTAAACGTGATGATGAGCAGCCACTGAGATATTCCCAGCTGGAATTCTCATGCTCAGCGATCACTTCTAGCGTATGGGCAAACCCTGCCTGCCAGTGTTCAGGCCCCCTCGTGCCTATTTGCCAGTGGCGGAGCTGCATAGGTGTCAGGCTGTGCTGTCTTCAGATGTTTGGTCAGAGAAATGATTCAGGCACTCTCTGTTCTGCAGGAGACTGCCTCTCCTCATGTGTCATCATATATGCAATTACTTTGTTAGAGGAATTGCAGGAGCCGGGCTTATTGGACGAGATTAGGCGCCGATGATTCATGCATCTGCGTGCTTTCACTGCCGGGGAACGAGGAGTTCAAAGCCTTCAAAGTACATAGGTGTAGAGGGATCTCTTCTGAGATACCACATTTGAGGGCCTGTAAGTGATGGGGTCCAACATCAGTGTGAAGCACCTCACGGTGCCAGTCTCCCCCTAACTTCTGCTCTTCCTTCACAGGTCGGACAGCTCGTTTAATTTTATGGCCTTTTTCTTCATCTTTGGCGCACAGTTTATTCTCACGATCCTGCAGGCGATTGGTTTCTCCGGATGGGGAGCTTGGTAAGCAGGATGCTCCTACGGTCTTACGGCCGAGCACTCGGCTCCCGTGCCTGAGAGTTTCAGGCTACGGGCTGTTTCCATGAACTTTTGAGAAACTGGTGGGAGTCTGTACAGGGTGGAGTGGAAGAAGCTTTCTGTTTTCCTCTGTGGCATAATTAAATCTGCTCTTGGAGTACACAATTCTGTTTTCATTGCTGTATTGGCAGAAGTCAGATATCTTCGTTTGCTTGTTCTTTTTAGCACCATCCTACAATATCCATTTCTTTTTTACCATTTAACCAGCCAGTTTCAAGATTAATCTGATCCTGTCTTAGCATTGCCCTCAAATTATTCACAGCGCATGGTGAGCAGTGCATGATGACTCACTGTTGGCCTATAGAGCAAGTATTGTGAGAGTTGTCCTAAAATAAATGGGAGCATTTTAGTGTCTGTCCCTGGTTATGTTATAATTGTTTGGCATTTTAACTTTCTGTCCCTAGAGACTTGAGAGCAATTCCTGCTGAAACTACAAATAATAGAAAGTCCTAGCACTCTGTATAGCATTTTGTTTTCTTAACTGCTGACGCTCTCCAGTTGCCCTGCCTGCTTATTGCCATCAAAGGGACAGAGATGCAGTGTAAATCATAGGACCCTCATGTTCCATGTCCCCAGGTCTGATCTCTAGCTGCACAACCTCTGCACAACCAAAGGCACCTTGGGAATAAGTTTTCTCTTCCCAAAGTCTGTGCAGCTGGCTGTCCCCTAAAGGGCTGAGACTGGATTAGCGAGGGATGCTGGCAAGCGAGATTTGAGGTCTTGGGGAAATACCTGCCTGAGCTGCATTTAATTCTGTCCATTTTCTCCATTGTTCTTTTCATTTTCAAGAGCTTTAAAGCTGCCTTGTAATTTTGGGGTATGAGTAAACAGTTTCTCTGATAATAAGGACACTTTAAAAAGAGAGCTATAATGATATTGTTTCTTTCTTTCTGTTTCTTCCAGCGGATGGTTGGCAGCCATTACTTTCTTTAACACCAACGTTGCAGCTGCTGTGTTCATGCTTTTTCCTGCCATTATGTTTACAATGTCAGCGGTCGCAATGCTCGTCTGCATTTTAAGGGTAGGTGCTTCAGATGTCTCTCTGGCTTGGAGTATCCGCGCTTTGTATCGCAATAATGTGAACAGGCAGCTTAGCAGCCACCGTAAGCCATCGCTGCTTTCAAAGGTTTTATAGTATAGGCAGTTGGTGTCTCTCAGAGTATCTAGAGGACAAATCCAGGTAACACAAGACAGCTGGGGCTGGATGTTGTCACCATTTCATGTGGCGATGTTCCTTTACGTCGCTTGAAGCAAGCTTCGTTGCTCGTTGGGATGGTCACTGCTGGTAAAGGTGAAGCATCTCGAGGTGGCCTGCAGTGGGGACTGGGTGGCAGGATGGGAAGCGGTCCTCGGTTCTCTGCGGAAAGAAGGATTTGGAGGTAGGACTGTCTGGAAAGCTTCAGTAGACTGACGGCAGAGGAGGAGAGAAGACAGAAGCCCTGCTGAAGCAGCAGTGCCAGTTTTACAGAGGTTTCAGCCCGCTGGCCTGGGTTGGCTGCCTTGCTGTGGGATCCCCAACCTGAATCCCAGACATGTGGCCAAAATAGGTTCAAGTCTTGGGTTGGTGTTATCTATTTGCGCCTCCGTTCACTGTATTATTACATTGTTAGTGCTTTTGTTCCTTGGAAATATAGCTCCTTACAGAGCGAGAAGCAAATACACGATACAGTACCAAAGTGACTGTAGCTCTTCGGAGGAAGAGGTGTGGATACCTGTTGCTGACTTTCTTCTTGTTCTCTCTTTCATCCATTAGGTACATAAAATCTACCGAGGGGCTGGTGGAAGCTTTCAGAAAGCTCAGGACGAGTGGAACAGCGGCACATGGAGGAACCCCCCCAGCAGGGAGGCCCAGTACAGCAATTTTTCTGGGAACAGCCTGCCAGAGTATCCCACAGTGCCCAACTACCCCCCGGGAAACCAATGGCCTTAAGCAGCAATAGCTGCAAACTGCCTGGATTCTCTTCTTTTTGGTCTTTTTATTATTGTTATTTGAAAAGATCATTTGCATTCCCCCCCAAGCACCCCAGTCATCTTGGGGACTTTTTGGTTTTTTTGTCTCCTCATCGCTGCAGAAGATGTACGCTGTCAGCCCTTGCCACCTCCGGAGCTCTGCACGGCCTTATCAGAAAGTTGTTTTTTTGTTTGCGTTGAGTTACCAGTATTTGCCTCGTTGCAGACTGAGGAACCAACCCTTCACTGCCCTTGCTTGAGGGAATCCTCTCATGACCATACGTGAAAAAGGCTGACTTCCCCACAACGATGAACACTAACCACGATTGCTCCTTCTCCTGCCTCCCTGCTTAGTTTTCATCACGTGCACAGCACACCGCCAAGTTGTCTGTAATTCTGACAAACGCAAACAGAGCAGTAGTAGCAACTGGTGTTTACTCTCCTGGATGAATAATCTGGAATTTTTCACTCTAAGGGAAACGCAACACCTAAATTATTTGGTACTAGTGATATTGAAGGTATTTGTAAAAACTACAGCCTCATTTCTTGCGCTCTCTGGTGAAGAATCCTTTAGATAACGGTGCTTGCTGTGGGTGAGTGTTGTTCGGATGTGAAGTCCGCAAGAGTCCTCATTTGTCTGGCTAGGACTGTTGTTATGCTGGAAGTCTTGCTTTCCCTGCTGCCAAAAGGTTTTGCCGAATCTGTGTGCTTCAAAGGTGCAGATTCATCTCATTTAGTTAATGATTGCTCGCTAAAAGCCTGATTCAAAGCCCACTGGAAACTGCTGAAACGCTTGCTGACGTTGGGCTTTGGACCTGGCTACCTGGGTGATGTTCAGCCTGTTACAGGGAGGCAGCACAAGATCTCTACGCCATCTGACTTCCACTTACGTGGCATCCAGGTTTTGTGCTGACCAGAGAAATGCCCTACTAGACACACCTTGCCCTGTTGGGACACCCTTTTTTCTGGGCTCCCAGCCAGTAGCCAGGTGCAAGGTAACTATTGATCTCAGTGCTGGGGCCCCAGCGTGGTTTGGGAGTAATTGTGTTACAGTGAATAGTTTTAATTTTGCCTCCTACCAATGTAGTTGAGATCCAAACGTTGTGCAGTGGGGTCTGGTAGACCAAGGAAAGCTTGTTAGTCCTCGTAACTGATGTTAGCTGTGCAGACCTGGTCTGCCTCTGTGTAGCCAGCAGCACTTCCCTTCCGTGTACGAGCAGGGAGAGATTTTTGCCTTTCTCCAAGATTTGGCTAAAGAGAGGACGAGGCTGTTGGGAGGGATTGTTTTCCCTGAGAGCTAGCATCCGTCTCGTCGTTCATCTCCATTCTGTGCATGCACATCAGGACTCCTGTAGCCTGAGCCATCCAATTCCCCTGTGTCCTACAGCGATCCAAGCAGCAAAGGCCGCAGTTTTTTCCCTCTTCCCTCAACAGCCTGCTGTGAATTTTTTCAAACCCGTCAAAACTGGGAGGTCAGTTCCCAATATTTTTATAGGGATTGAGTGTTCAAAGTCTTCGGCTCTGGAAGTTTTGGCCAATGATCCTGTGAAGGATGGAGTGCTCCACTGCGGAGACTTGGGAGGTGTTGGGCACCCCGTGGGTCAGACCCAGAGCCTGCCCGGCTTGGCAGGCTGGGATGGGATGCCAGAGATGTTATGGTGTAAGTGGAGTCACTCCAAATTCACACCGAGTAACTGGAAAACAAAATTGGCTCCTGGAAAGGGACAGGGAGGTGGTCCTAGTTAGGTGGAATCGATTTGCAAGTGATCTTTTGAAAATTGTCTCTACATGTGCCTTATCTAATAAAATACTAGTTCACGAAGGAGAACTCTTCCTTCCGCATCACCCCTGCAGAACGTCCCGTTTGCTCTATTAACTTTTCCTGTGTCATACTGTAAATACTAAGTGAAGTACGGCTTGGAGTCTGCATGACGCTTTTGTTACTAGGGCCAAAGCGAAAGCAAACATGAATCGGAGGGCAGAGCCTCCCTGAATTTCCGTTTACAAGCAACACTGACGCCCTGCTGCAGAACCAGCCTTTTGCTGGGTTTGGGATACTTAACGTGCTCCGAACACGAGGGGTTTTTGTCTTGCGAGTGTGCAATGTGCTTGTAAGTACGACCGCTTGAAGCCTTCTTAACAGAACACAACCTGATCGCGTTGTCAAGCTTTTAGGTGCCTTTGTCTTGTGTCAAGTGTAATTTTAAGTGTTCTTTGTCGCTTGCCATCAGAGAGTGATAAAAGAACTGCCTGTCGATTAACTCCCTGGAAATACGATTGCACTACAGGGGAGTGAGGGAAGGTTAATGGGGCCGCATGCGAGCTTTGCCACACTTGGAAGCCAGAACATGGTGCACCCGTGTAGCACGCTCCCTCCGGTACTGCCCCTCGCCGTCCTCAGCCTCTTGCCAAACTTTTTCAAAAGCAATTGGTGCCTGTCCTTTTTTAGCGCGTCAGGTTGGAGATTTCAAAGGAACCAAGAGGAGAAGCGCTGCTGGGGACTCCGCATCCTGCCTCTCTTTTTTTTTTTTTTTTTTTTTTTCCCCCCCTTGGATAATCTGGGGGCTGTTCTGAAGCAGTCAAAATGCTTGATGCAAGGAGAGGGGGTACTTAGGGAGCCTGCCCACCAAAACGGTCAGAGCCAGACACCAAAATCGCGACCCATTAGCGTACACTGCCTGAGGTCTCTGCAGAGCTTAAATGAACCCCTCTGGACGGGATCTGCCATCTCTCATCCCCCCTCCATCCTCTTTGATGCCAGAAACCGTAATTCCAGAAAGTTGACTCAACACGCTGCCTGAACTACCATGGCTTGGTTTTTTGGACTCCTCTATGTTTTTAAATGTTTACATTACATTTCTAAGACTTCTTAACACCATTAACCTGGACCTGGCTCCTGGTTTTGTTCGGCATCACGTGGCGTGTATGTGTGCGATGTTTCATGTCACTTGTGGAGCTCTGGTTTTTGTTTGTGTTTTTCTCCTGATCACAAGACAATAAATGCTCATCCTGTGCTTGATGAGAAGAACTGGCCGCATTAGAGAAGTGTGTCTGTTCCTAGGTAACCGGAGTTATCTGGCAGAGGGAAATGGCAAAATCTCTATTTTCCTCCAAAGTCTCCCACCACATGTTGTTTTTTCCTTAAAAGAACAGCACGTTTATGGATGAAGCTCATCCTCTGTGCTGGGGACCAGTGGCACGCTGTGGTTCGTACTCTTACGGATGCCTGCTAAGCGTTTACCAAAGGTGCTGCCATTATTCTCGTTTCCTAAGGAAGGGAACGGAGAGCAGAGGTGTGGGTGGTGGTGAGAAAGTCGCATCTCCTGAGCGCTGGGGTCAAGGTCTTGTTCCTGGCCTCTCCTTAGCAGTGCAGAGACTTGCACCGGCCCCTTGCAGCGCCGGCTTCTGCCTTCTCCGGTTTATTGCCCAGAAGGAGATCGTTACCCCTGGAGTAAACGGGCTGTTTGACAGCGAAGGTGAGTTGAATCGCTCTATTTAGCACATAGCTGAATTTATTGCCCCAAATTACCATCTCGTGGCTACATACCCCAGTTCCGCTCCATAGCAGATATTTAATCCTAAAAGAGCCGTTTTCATCACAGCTGCTCGCTGTGACATCTGCTACTCTTAATGTCTTATCTCCAAAAGCCTCGTGCCAGGTGCCCCCAGCACCTCGCTTTCACCGGCAGTGGTTTCCTGCCGCTGCTCGCTGTGCCAGTGATGCGTTGAACAAGAGGAGGAAGTGGCTTTTGCTCAAATTCTTGCTCCAGGCCCTCAAAATCTGAGCACAAGGCACAGCTTTAAGCTCCTGCTCTAGCAGCTGCCAGGGCAGGTCCTTGGCACTTGGGAGCGAGGAGTTGTTCACCTCCGCCGCGCTCCCTGCGCAAGTGGCACCTCGGAGCGATGAGTTGTTCACCTCCCTGCGCAAGAGCCGGGGCGAGGTTTGTCAGGAACGAGCCTGAAGCACGGGGACAGGGACAGGGGGTGGTTGTGTATCCGAGCTCAGCCCCCCCCGCCCTGAGGAGCTCCCCAAAAGTCTCAGGGTCCCCAGTGTCGGGGTGGGGACTCTTCACCGACGATGCATCAGCCGCGACGCTGCGCGGGGCCTGGCTTTTTCTTTTTTCTGGTTCTTGATGTGTTTCTGTTGCTCTTTGGTTTCCCAGGCCCTGAACGCAAATGTTTCATGGCAGAAAAGTTTCATCCGCCCGCCCCTGAGCAGCTCGTTCTCCCGTGCATGATGGAGAGTGGTTCGTTTTGTGTTGTCTGCTTGCGAATTAGCCCTAATTAACTCGAGCCCGCGGGAGGAGGGCAGGGTTCATAGCTGGATGCTTTCCCAACAGAAATTCCTTGCCTTTTCTCGCTAACTTGCCGGTGCTGAGCCGGTTCCGTAGCATGAGCTGTACAGGTCTCTGCAGACCACGCCTGGCACACCGCGTGTTCACCGCTGGAGATTCAACTTGAAATAAAATCAAAACTATTTGCTGTCCCCCTCTCCTGCTCCAGAGGATGGGTTACGTTCTCAAGCCAAATGTCTGAACAACTCACGTGTTCTCAAAGTGCTTGAAATCGCCTCTTTCTGCGGCGCGGGGTGGTGGGATGGTGCAAAAAGGCAAGGGGAGGATGGCTCTGCCGTCGGGTGCTTTGGGGGCAATTTTATTCTCTCCAGCGGCGGGACGCGGGTCACGGCCCCTCGCTGCCCTCCTGAGCCGGGCGCAGGAGGAGGAGCGCCGTGTCGCAGCACGGGGATGGGGTAGCAACATCTGGGCTGTACATGCAGAGTAGCTCATTTTATTTTCCTAATTCTCTAAAATCCTAGCGTTTTCTTCTAGAAGCAAACACCTACGGGGGAAAAAGTACTTTAGACAAATGCTGGGGGGAGAGCGTTTCCCTGGAACTGGGAGAGAATCAATTCAAGCAGCTAGAAATGCTGAAATGAGTATTCGGGGTGATGTTGGTGGCTGAAGACCTGCTTCTCCCCCAAAACCGCACCAACTCATTTGCCCATTGCCTGACAATATTTTTTGGGTGAATCTGTCCTACGCTGTGAAGAAAATGAGAGCAGTGGGATCGTACAGGAGTGCCTCCTCCCTCCAGCGTTCCCCTGAAAGGCTCAAACAGGGACGGCTCTTGAGAGAAAGAAACAATTCTCCTGGCTGTGCCCTCCTTCGCCCAGTGAGCGCAGGAGAGAATTTTTATGGCTAAGTGATTGATCAGAATAACTCCAAAGCTGAAGAAAGTGGAAGGCTTTTGGAGGTGGTACCGGGGGCTGCGTGCCTGCCTGGCTCCTGTCCCGGTGGGTCCCACCGGCCTGGAGCCCCGTCCTGTTGACCTCCCCTGCGAGGCAGCAGGGCCGGCAGTGGCTTTACTCAGGGCTGGTGTCCCCAAAAAGGCTTCAGTGTCTGTGAAATGCCGGCCCCTGGCTTCCCTCTCCTCCTGCGGGATGGGATGGGGCGGGATGGGATGGAGGAGGCTGCGGGGCTTTGCCCACCGGTACCACGGCCGTACCCCGTCTGCAGGACCCCCCAGACCCAATTCCCCTCCCCAGAGATTGCCCCGCCAGCCCCTAGTGCTGGTTGGGCCCTATAGCGGGGCTGTACGTCGTATTGGGGGCTGTACACTACAGCGGGGCTGTACCCCATGCTGCGGCTGTACTCTAGTGGGGGGCTCAGCCACATATGAGGGCCTGTCCCCTATATCTGGGCCGATACACCCCATACGGGAGCCCATCCCCTACAGTGGGGCTCTGCCCTGTACTGGGGCCTGTTCCCTGCAATGGGGCTGTACCCCATCCTGAGGACAGTGCCTTATACGGGATCCTGGTCGCTATAGCGGTGCTGTCCCCCGTACCGGGGGCCACAGCCTGCAGTGGGACCCGTCCCCTATAGGGGGCTGTACCCCTGTAGGGTACCCTATGGCGGGGCCTGGCCCCTATGGCGGAGCTGTGCCCTATACCGGCGCCTGCGCCGTACAGGGAGCCGTAAGCAACGTGTGGGCCTGTCCCCGCAGCGGAGCTGGGTCCCGTACCGAGCCCGCCGGGCCGGGCCGGGCCGGGCCGCGCTCCCGCCCGCCGGGCAGCACGGAGTTAAAGGGAAGCGCCGGCGGCAGCCGCCAAGCGCGGCGCTGCCGTAAAGTGCTCCGCGCTGCTGCAAAGCACCCCTCCCGCCGCTCGCCTCAAGCCTGCTATTCTCGAACGCGCTTTACGCCAACGCCGTTGCGCCACCACCCTCCCGTCGGCTGCGCTTGCGCCGAGCTCCGCCGGGCCTCTCCGCTTCGGAGTTGGTATTCAGGAAGGGCGCTTGCGCCGGCGGCGTGGCGGGGGGCGCATGGGTGCGTGCGGGGCCTACGCCGGCAGCGTAGCGTTGGCGCTGGCTGGCCGCTGCCCGCGGAGTGGTGAGGGGAGGCGAGAGGCGGCGTGAGGAGAGCCGGGCCGGGGGCGCCGCCATGGGGAGGCGGCCGCGGGGCAGCGG
>VYZW01029309.1:0-12322 GCA_013401315.1 Balaeniceps rex | reverse complement strand
GGCCCGGCCCGGCCCGTCCCCGGGGCCCCCGCCGGAGCGGTGAGGGCGGGTGGCCTGACCCGAGGGCGCTCTCGGCAGCTCTGCCACGACCGGGGCTACCTGGTGACCCAGGACGAGCTGGACCAGACGCTGGAGGAGTTCAAGGCGCAGTTCGGTGACAAGCCCAGCGAGGGCCGGCCCCGGCGCACGGACCTGACGGTGCTGGTGGCTCACAACGACGATCCCACCGACCAGATGTTCGTCTTCTTCCCGGGTGAGCGGAGCCTGCTCCGGGGGCGGCCGCGGTTCCCTGGGCCGCACTGCCTCTGCCTGGCGCGGTCAGAAGCTGGGCAGAAGGGCTGGCCTTGCTTTATGGAGGGGCCGGTGGAGCGAGGGAGGGCTCTTTGTAACCCTGGGGCTGCCTCCTTCCCCAGAGGAGCCCAAGGTTGGAATAAAGACGATCAAGATGTACTGCCAGAGGAT
Source organism: Balaeniceps rex (assembly GCA_013401315.1). Lineage (NCBI taxonomy): Eukaryota > Metazoa > Chordata > Aves > Pelecaniformes > Balaenicipitidae > Balaeniceps > Balaeniceps rex. The sequence goes on along the minus strand of VYZW01029309.1, from coordinate 11,860 downwards.
GCAGGAGGAGAACATCACCAGAGCGCTGATCGTGGTGCAGCAAGGCATGACCCCCTCGGCAAAGCAGGTACAAAGTACCGTAAGAGAAGGCTCCCTCGGAGTCAGGGTTATCGTGGACTGTGGATGTTCTGCTTGTCTGGTTTTCGGCGCTGCGTTAGGTTAATAAAAGCCTAGAGTTTCCTTCCAGATAAAATCTCTCGGTAAAGCCCGTTGTACCTTAATACGGGCTCTTGCTTAACGCGCAAGTGTGTTTAACCAGAGCAACTGGTTGTGGTTCCAGAAGAACAGCTGATGGCCCATCGGTAGTCGGGAGGCTGATGAGAGAAAGGAGGATATTTGCCAGCGGTCAAGAGATCTGTGCGCTCTTTGCCTGCGTAGCTGTGTCTGTGTGAGCACGAGTGTAGTGATTCCACGTTTGCAGTGCCCGGTGTTTATCGAGGAGCAGGCCTGAGCACAGGCAGGGCTGTCCCGGAGCAGCGCTGCGGTCTGACAGACCTTTCCCTTTTCAGTCCCTGGTAGATATGGCTCCCAAATACATCCTGGAGCAGTTCCTGCAGCAAGAGCTTCTGATCAACATCACAGAACACGAGGTGAGTGGTGTCGGGCGGTGGAGCGAGAGCGGGATGGTCGGTCTTCTGTGCCGAGCTGTGGCTCGGGCTGCTCCCGGAGACCTCTCGGTTGGGAGGCCGGGATGAGTGACGCACTCGTCGTTTTGTTCCTTACAAACGTGTTACTTCTCCCACTGCCGTGGGGAGCCAGTGGCTTTCCCTGGCTTTCTAATCTTACAGTCCTGTTGTTTACAGTTGGTCCCGGAGCACGTCGTCATGACAAAGGAAGAAGTAACTGAGCTCCTGGCCAGATAGTATCCTTTGTTTGTTCCTTCCCTTCCTGCCTGGGTGTGATGCATACTCGCTTTGGGCTGAAAAATGAATGCATCTGCGTGCGGCGGTTTATTACTTTGTGCCGTGAGCTGTGCTAACGAACGGGCACCTGGGCCAGTGGCGTGTTCTGCAGGGCGAGCTTCTCCTTGACTCCCTGCGCAGTAAGCTGAGAGAGAACCAGCTCCCGAGGATACAGGCCGGGGATCCTGTGGCCCGGTACTTCGGAATAAAGCGTGGTCAGGTAAGAGAGAAATAGGCTCGGGCAGCAGTTCCCTGTGGGCAGGCCAAGGAGGTGAGGTCCTCTACAGTATTTCAGAACTCTTGGTGGCAGGAAAGGTATCTCTTTCAAATGAAAAGCTGCCGTAGGTTAGGTACGGATGTGCGTAAGCTGGGCAGGCTTCTAGCGAGGAGATGGCAGCCTCGGCTGCCTGCTGAATCGGCTGGTCACAGCCAGCAGACGTCCCGCCAGCCCCACGCTCTCTGATCTCCCCTTGCGCTGGGGGCGGCACTTCCACGCTACGCCCCTGGCTGAAGCAGGGAGCTCAGCACCGGCCGTCTCCGCGGCTGCTGGGTGCCACGGCTTTCCAGCCACGCCGGCCGGGTCTGAGCACACGCCTGCGTCGGGCAGGGAAGGCCTGCAGGGGAAACTTGCTGCCAGCTTCTCTCCCTCATGAGTTCCTCCTGTCGGCTTTCCAGGTAGTGAAGATCATAAGACCGAGTGAGACTGCGGGCCGCTACATCACCTACAGACTGGTGCAGTAATCCAGAGCTTTCGGGTAAGGTGGAGTACGAAACCCTCGGGGTAGCGGAGGGCTTTGGGCAGCACCTTAGACTTATGCTGGGGCTTTCCAGGATTGATGGGAAGCGAGCAGCCTTCAGGAAAAGATTATCTCAAAACTTCAAATTGTTTGTGGAGGGAACTGTTAGCGAGAGGACAGACCAGAGCAAGGCTTAATCAGCCTCTTGCCTCGGTATCCACCACGTAGGACGTGCCTGTCTGTGTTCGGGGCATCGTGGGGCTGCGCCTGGAGAGCGGCCTGCTGAGGGCGGCGTGAGGTGATTCACATCCCGAGTTCTCTTTCTTCCAGGTGTGGAAGAGTTGGGTGACGCCTCCCGATCTTCCCATCCGCTGGTGATTTACAGACACTCTTGAGATGTCTGCCTTTCCATAGATGGCCAAGAAAATTCTCTTTCCGTGTTGCCTCTATGCAGTTGTGTCACTTGGCCTAATGCCTTGTTTTCCAGCACGGACCTTGCCGTGACTCCTTACCCTTCCCTCAGGACTCGTGCCGTGGAAGTAACCTGAAGCAACCGATTTGTGCAGGGAGGAAGCCAGTGGAAAAAGGCTTTTGCTTTCCTATGTTATTTATAGGATCTTATTTTTAATAAAGGTTTGTACTCTGGCTGTTCCTCACTGGTATTGTAATCCTCAGCCTCTCCCTGTACCAAAGCCGCCTGGACTTTGGTAGTTCCTGTATTTTTCATTCTGTCTGGAGCACCTTGCTGCTGAGGCTCTGCTGGACGAGAGCCAAGAGCTCACCCTGCAGAACTCTGACCCAGCATCATGTGTGGTTTTGACGCTGCAGTTCAGACTCACCTCGTTGCTTACCTTATCTCTTCTACCCTCTGGCCCTTGTTTTGAGACGTTGGTGTTCAGATATTGCGATGGAGACTTGATTATCACCCCCCCAGTCGCTTTCATTTTAATCTATTCCAGTCTCTTGAGGGTTTTTAAACTTCAGTTTACTTGCTAGAAATACTTGGAGTACTTCCTTACGGTGCTTAGCCTCTGCGGCCGTGGGCGTATGGGTCTGGAAGACTCTGATCTCCAGGGCAGACGTGGGTTGGAACACATTGATTTTATTTGTTACGGAAACATGTCGATCTGAACACAGCAAAACACCCTAACGCAGCTTCGTACAGCAATACAGGTATGTCCTAACAAACACGCTTTACTTTTTCCACGCTAAATTAATACACAAATAGAAGGGTGCCTGTTACAATGTGAAGCTCAAGCGTAGCTTTTGTCCCTTCCCTCACTCGCATTCACCTCTCATCCATCCTCGCAAACACACGTGGTACCGCCCGTGGTAGCAGTGCTGGTAGCAAGGGAGGGCAGTCGGCCTCGTTCCTCTTGCTACCGTGGAAATGACCTGCTGGAAAAAATCCAACCGTCTCGTTGAAGAGCTGCGGAACAGAACGTCTCGCAGGTGTCTCTAGCTCTTCTTTAGCTCGGTGATAAACCATTGAGCTGTAAATTAACTTGGGGTTTGTGTACCTTTAACCTACTAACCTGAGAAACATTTCCTATTAGTCTCGGAGAGCTCTGGGAACTGTAAAGCCCGGGCTCTCCCCTGTGCTGGAGGCTGATCCTCTAAGGGGTCAAGCGTCTGGTTGATCGCCCAGTTCTACAGTAACGAGGTGCGGATAACCCTCCGAACGCCGCTCAGTGGATCTTCAGCTGGAACGTCGCTCCCGCTTCGCTCGCTTGGCTTCCTTGGCTGGAGACCTGCCTCTGCCTTCCCCCTCGCTGGCCCGCTGGCGTGGATGCGCTTCAGACCTGGAGCGGTGAGGCCTGACGTGTGAGCGGGCAGAGCGAGAGATGGTCCTCAGCATCTCACTGAGGAAGGGTCTGGCTAATTATTAGAAAACAGCTTTGGATTTGTGCAATTTCTTGGGCACCGTGGGCTGCGAGTTGCCCGTGTGTGAGGTGCCCTTGCGGGTCTGTCCCCGGCTGGGAGCTCTTGGTCTTTGCTCGTCACGTGCCCTCCGGGGCCGAGGGTCTCGTGGCATGCTCAGCAGCGCCGGCAGGAACGCAGCCCGGGTACAAGCAGGCTAATAGAAGGAAACAGCTTTCAGCTCTTTCTAAGCTTAAAATCTACTTGTTTCGCTGCTTCAGTGCAGAAGAGAGTAGCTTTAAAAAAAAAACCAACTTCGGCTGGTCTTGTTTAACCCTTTAAGTTCCTTTGCCAGCAGAGGTAGTGGATTTATGTTGGAGGCTTATCTTGGTACACAAAAAAAAAAAAAAAGCCTCTTACAGTGGCAGAGGCTGTGACTCGACTGAGTCCGTGGCGGTCACGAGGAGGAGGCGTCCCCCCTGGGTGACCTGCTCTCTGCCCAGCTCCGTCGCGGGGCCAGCTGGAAGAGCAAAGGTGTCCTGGACTTGCAGCTTAGATTTTTGGAGACCAAATGTCTACCAAAAAAAAAACCCTGAGAGATCAGGCAATGCTCAGGACCCTGCAGCCAGGAAAACCTGTCCCCGGAGCTTGCTCATAGCCTGCGGGTTGCTCTTTGCGTGGCTCCTACCAAATAGAAAAATGCCCATAAATACAAGCAGCAATGCAAACCCCGGCAGCCGAGCCAGGAAAGGCACGGCGCTGGTTGAGTCCTGTCTTGCTTGGAAGTGCTGAGGCAGTAAATTCATCGCTGGACTTCGGGTGCCCGGTACAGTCAGTTATAAATGATAAATGTACCGTGCAGGGCCTGGCGAACCGTGCAGCCACGGCCCTAAAGCCGAGGCCGGCTCTGTGTGAGACGGCGCAGGTGGTTTTTACCCGGCTACGCCGAACCCAGCACTCCTCTGGCCGTGTCATCCCTTCCCGGTGAGCTGTTCCCCAGGCCGGCAGAGCCAGCCCGTGTGCGCGGTGCTCGGCGTTGTCCGTCTGTCCGTGCGACGCCTGTGCCTTGCTGCAGTGCCCTTCTGCCTGCTGTTGGGGAGCTCTCCCTCTGTCCCCTCCTGGCAGCCTCATCTCCCCTTCCAGCGGCAGCCAGCAAGGACGATCGGACCTTTTGACTCTTCCCATCTCGATTTCTGCGGTAGAGGCGTAGGATTAGGGAGCGCGGCAAAAATTAAGCGTGTGACCGGGCACGGCAAAGCCCTGGGTTCCTTCCCAGTCCGGAACAACGAGCGAAGGGTCTGCCCTGCTTCAGCTCCTTCCCGAGAAACGCGCTTCATGGGCTGCTGGGTTGAGCAGGGGCTCCCAGCAGTCGAGGCAGACGGACTCGATTTTCCCGGTCGGGAGCCGAGGGGCTCAGGGGTTTTGTGTGAAAGCTCCAGCCACGAAACGGCGAGGACCTGCCTGCAGCTGACACACCAAACCCCCTGCGCTGCCCGTGGCTCTGTGCTGGTAGTTTCTGGGTTTTCCCCCTTTGCCCCGTCCCAGCGTCTGCAGTATTTTTGTTCGCTGGCTTAGATAAACCGGGGCTGCTGCTCGCGGCCGTCTTGGCACCTGGCTGCCAGATGCCGGGCAGCGGCAGGCGTGGATGCGTTGTTGGACTGGTTCGTGTTGTAGTCCGTGTCGGCAGCGGAAAGGCGGCTCTCGGGGTATTCTTCTGCATCGCTTTGCTCCTCTCCCGAGGGGCTGCGGCAGCTGGGACCGGTGCCCTCCGCATCCGACTGGCCCACGCTGCAGCTCCGGCTCCGCTGTCCCTCGCTCCCGTCATCGCAGAACTGAGCTTCGTCTGTGCTCGTCTCGCTCTCCTGTTTCGTTAGCTGGGTTCGTGGGCCTCCGTCCGCAGCGGGCAGCAGCTCCCCGCTGTCCTCCAGCTCGGAGTCGGAGTCGACGGAGCGGTCGCCAGACTCTGCGGGACGGAGGGAGCCCTGCGTTACGCTCTCGCCCAGCGCCGTGGCACTTTGTTCAGCAAACTTGGGGTCTTCAGGGCTCTGCGTTATTGCCGCTAGTGACATGCCTCGTGCCTCCCGAGGGACCTGCGCCCACCGGGCAGGAGCCAGCGGCTGCCCCTCACTTACCTGCGAATGAGTCGGGGCTGTAATCCAAACTCCCCTTCTCTGCAGGCAGCTCTAGGTAGGGGATGCTGCCGGGAGCTGCTGCCGGCTGGGAGCCTGCGCTGGCCTGGAAGAGGTACAGTGGTGAGGGCACGGAGGAGGAGAAAACTCCCATTCACTGAGAAATGGTTCCACTGAGGAATGGTTCCAGAAATCTCATCGTTCACCGGAGAAACGCCAACTTGTCCCGGTGTAAAAGCGTGTAGGCTCCATCCTCCCACCCCCTGCCCGTCTCACCTACTGAGACTGCTCTTTTGGGGCAGAAAATCACTCGCAAGCGGAGTGGGGACGCAGCAGGGTGGGTTTTCTAAGAGAAAGGCAACAGCGTTGGCCAGACCCGTACCATCGTGTGGCACGGCAGGGCTGGGGAGCGTCACCGGTGCGATCTGCAGGGCAGAGCACGAGGCCCGGGCACCGTTTGGGAGAGGGGTGGGAGGTGTTGGGGCTGCGGGAGGGTCTGCCCCAGCTGATCTGCTCCAGGTTTTGCAAGCGCAAGCAGGCTGCCTCGGTCGGCTCCGCATCCCCTAAGGGATCCCTTCCCCAGAGACTCCTACCAGGTCGGGGCAGCTGGCTGCCTCCTCCGTGCCGTCCGTGGCGTATTTGGTGGAGTCGGCCAGCGCCGTCGTCTCCTTGTTCTCAAAGATGGTCGAATAGAAGATGATGAGCGCCTCGATGATGCGAGCTTGGTGGGGATAATCCACCAGCGAGGACAAGGAAATAGTGGCATCCGTGGGCCTTGGGCGCATCAGTGTTGGCCCAAAGACGATGCCCAGGTTGCTTGAGGTCATCTTGTTGTCCTGTTCCACTTCCACGATCCTGGGGAGGAGGAGAAGGAACCCGTGAGAGCAAGCAGGGAGAAGGACGGGTGGTCAGGCAAGGCTTGCCCAGCCTGGCACGTCCAGGCTGGAGGAGATGCTGGCTGGCAGCACAGGAGTCCCCTCTCGTGGCACACACGGGCTCCGTGAGCGCAGAGAAGTAGCTGCAGCCATGGCTCTACCTCCCTGCCTGGGCCCAGCGGCGCCGCCGCACTTACCCTCCCGCTCCAGGGAAGAAGGGGAAGGTGCCCAGCACCCGCACGGGCTCCGGACCTGCCCTTCTCACCTTCTCAGGTGCTGCAGGAGGTACTGGAGCGTGGCCATGTTCTCCCAGGGGAGCTCCTTCAGCAGCTCCTTCAGCCTCAGCACCAGGTTCACCACCACCTTGTCCGTCTCGGCTCCTTTATCCACCAGCTCCGGGCCCCCTTTCCCGCTCTTGCCCTTGGCCTCGCCGCCCTGTAAGCTCTCCTTGGCCAGGCCCATCAGCTCGTTGTACATGCGGAAGGGCATAATGGGCTCCGGCAGCTGCGAGCAAGAACAGGGGAGATGGGTGCTGGAGACCCTCGGGGTCCCGGGGGAGCCTCACCCCCTCCCTGGGACCTAGCCCTGCCCAGTGCGGTTGAGCTGAGGAAACCTGGGGCGTTTCTACGGCACCGAAACACCCCCAATGCTTGCGAAGCGTGCTGCCCGGCGGGTAACGATTATTTATCCGTCTCCTGAAGGTGTAAATCCGGCCTCGTTTGTCCTAGCTAATTAGTACCTGTGAAGCTCAAGCGAAAAAAAGCAGCCGGGGGTGCTGGCTGCTGGGGTGCCCGGCAGGCAGGAGGTGGTTAGAAAGAGGGCAGCGATAAAAGAGGGCAGGAACGAGTTGTTCTGGGGGTGGAGGAGGCAGGGTGGAATCGGCAGAGCCTGCAGCGAAGGTGGGGCTGTGGTTAGGTGGAAACTCTGGCTTTGAAGTTTCTGTGAAGCACCCGGTTAACTAACTGGTGGTTTTGCATGGCTGGCGATGTTCTCGGGGTGCCTTCACCAGCCGGGTTTGGGGCCAGGCTGCCTGTCGGGGCAGAGCGGGTTCCCTCCAGTCCCTCATGGAGGGGCTTTAAACCCGTTTCTCTGCAGCGAGACGTTGGATGGCGGCTCGGGACTGGCCCTGCCTCTCTTGCCACTCCGCTTTTCTTCTCTGGAGAAACCGCGCAGGCGATTCGGAGCCCTTCTCCCCGTGCGGGGGACCTAGGGACGAGGCTCCCTCCTCGCGTTAACGCGCCGGAGCTGCGCCAGCCCCCCGAGAAAGGCAGCGCCAAGGAGCGGAGGGGTGAGGGTGCAGGGCGAAGGAGAAGCTGCTTCCTCTCCTTCCGCCTTGCGGTGGCTCGTTGGAGGATGTGGGTGACGCCGTTTGCGCTGCCAGTTTTCGGGTTTGCGTATTGGCCTTTGCTGGGGGTGGAGAACGGCTGGGAGCGGGGCACAGCACCCGGCTGAGCCCACCGCAGGGCAACTGGAGGGGCACAGCACCCAGATGAGGCCACTGTGGGGCAACCCGAGGGGCACAGCACCCAGCTGAGCCCGCCGCAGGGCGACCCGAGGGGCACAGCACCCATCTGAGCCTACCACGGGGCGACCCGAGGGGCACAGCACCCGGCTGAGCCTACTGTGGGGTGACCAGAGGGGCACAGCACCCATCTGAGCCCACCACGGGGCGACCCGAGGGGCACAGCACCCGGCTGAGCCCACCGCGGGGCGACCCGAGGGGCACAGCACCCTGCTGAGCCCACCACGGGGCAACCTGAGGGGCACAGCACCCGGCTGAGCCCACCACAAGGCAACCCAAGGGGCACAGCACCCGGCTGAGCCCACCACGGGGCGACCCGAGGGGCACAGCACCCAGATGAGCCCACCGCGGGGCAACCCGAGGGTCACAGCACCCGGCTGAGCCTACTGTGGGGTGACCAGAGGGGCACAGCACCCATCTGAGCCCACCGCGGGGCAACCCGAGGGGCACAGCACCCGGCTGAGCCCACCACGGGGCGACCCGAGGGGCACAGCACCCAGCTGAGCCCACCGCGGGGCGACCCGAGGGGCACAGCACCCAGCTGAGCCCACCGCGGGGCGACCCGAGGGGCACAGCACCCAGCTGAGCCCACCGCGGGGCGACCCGAGGGGCACAGCACCCAGCTGAGCCCACCGCGGGGCGACCCGAGGGGCACAGCACCCAGCTGAGCCCACCGCGGGGCGACCCGAGGGGCACAGCACCCAGCTGAGCCCACCGCGGGGCGACCCGAGGGGCACAGCACCCATCTGAGCCCACCGCGGGGCAACCCGAGGGGCACAGCACCCGGCTGAGCCCACCGTGGGGTGACCCGAGGGGCACAGCACCCAGCTGAGCCCACCGCGGGGCGACCCGAGGGGCGCAGCACCCGGCTGAGCCCACCACAAGGCAACCCAAGGGGCACAGCACCCGGCTGAGCCCACCGCGGGGCGACCCGAGGGGCACAGCACCCGGCTGAGCCCACCGCGGGGCGACCCGAGGGGCACAGCACCCGGCTGAGCCCACCGCGGGGCGACCCGAGGGGCGCAGCACTGCTTGGGGAGACGTGAGCTCAGCGCCGGCTCTGCCGTGCGGAGCGACCTTTGCCGGCTCGCTTCCCTTTTCGTGTACCTGGTTCCCCAATTGCGAAGGGGAGGGACGGTTTGGTGCTTCCGCACGCTGTTTTTCTGCCGATACGAACGCAGCGGCGGAGGAGCCCGGGCGAGCGATGGCGGGGGGGTTGTGCGAGGGCTCACCGAGAGCCGCAAACCCGCAGTCGGCTCGGAGGAGGCGCAGCCTGGGTGCTCTTCCCCACCCGTCCACATGGACCCATCTCCACCGCTGACCCGCCCCAGCCGGCAGGGACCCCCCTCACCACCCGCACTACCAGTAAGCCCAGTTTGTGCAGAGTTACTCCTGCCAGAGGTGACTCGGTGAAGCCAGGTTTGGTTTGGGGGAGTCGGTTCCTCTGGCCACCCCTCCCCTGCCTCCCCCACGCGAGGTGTCACCAGCACCTTACCTGTCTCAGGTAGAGCTTCAAGACGTTGCTGATATCGTGAGGGGAGGCCTGGGACAGCTCCACCAGCTCTTTCCCATTCTCAAACGCCTGGCAAAGCTTCTCCACCCGGGTCTTGACGCCATTCACTCGGTAGATGCCCTGTAAAAGAGAGAAAAGCGGAGTTGAAAGGAGGAGAGAGGCTTCTCTTCGTGTTTGCACGAGACAGGGAGCTTCTAGCTCCCGCCCTCTCTTTTTGGGGCTGGAAATCCCTCTCAGAAGTCATTCTGGGACATCCCCTTCCCGCTCAGACGTTACTGTCACTCCTGTTTCATAGGAAAGAGGGGGGCAAGAGAAGGGAGTTTCCAAGGTCAGAGTCTGGGGTATCCCCAAATTTATCACTTGGGACCTTCTGGCTTCTGCCTCCAGTGATGTGAAAAGGCGTTGGTTGTCGTGCCGAGGCAGGAGGATGTTTCAAGAGAAGGCAGCTGAGCCGGCGGAGCTGAAGGAGAGGGAAGAGAGAGTGCGTCACCTTGGTTTTCAGCGCCCGCTTCTCAATCTCAGAAATGCACTTCTTGATGATGAAGGGGATGCCGTCCGAGCTGCTCTGAGAAGCCTTCGTGAAGTCTTGCCCGAAAAGCTGCAGCTTCCCTTGGAGTCTCTTGTGCCCACACTGGATGGCCAAGGTCTCCAGACACTTCTTGTGGCAGGCCAGGTAGCACTGGAAAACACAGGGCGATGCGTGGGGGTGGGAGGCAGCACCAGGCTCCGGGGGAAGAGCGGCCACTGAGAGACACCGGGCATCGCCCGGGGAACGAGGAGCTCGTTGAGCAGGACGGCAGACGGGAAAAACGCCTTTCCTGGAGGCACCGCAGGACCAACGCAAAGCACGTGGACCCCTCCCCAAAGCGGCGGGAGGCCGAGGTTTGGGGCAGCGTGTTCCCAAGAGTTGGTCAAGTCACTGGGGATCACGTCTGAGCGGGGCGGCCTCCCTCTGCGTGGGGCCAAGCCCTCCTCAGCCTCGGGAACGACCGACCTGTCTCAGAGGGACAGACCCCAAGCCATGACGGACCATGAACCAGTCCTAGAACAGGGGAAAAAAAAAAAGCAGCAGCAGCCGGGAATGTCTTCCCAAACACAGGCTGGAGCTGTGCAAAGGCAGTCCTGCCCCAAAGGTCGTGTCGGCACCGCTGCTTCCGCAGGGAATTGGACCTCCTGGCTGGGGTTACGCCCATGGTTTGGACCACGCGCGTCTCAGGGCTCCTGGCCGGGTTTCTACGGCAAACCCGTGACACCCAGGTGAAAAGCTGCACCGCAACACGCCGCTGCGGCACGTGGGGCTCTCGTTGAGGACCGATTGAACCACGGGACCCATTCTGGGCAGGTAGCGGTGAGGTGACCCCGTCCATGGGACATATCCTCCATCTGTTCCACCCACCGAGCTCTCCTCCCACTTCTCCCAACCTTACCTCCTCGCATTCCGCTCCCTGGAAGTAAACGTAGCTGTTGCACTCCCGACACTTGGAAGGGGTACGGAGCTTCCTCAGCCGATGAGTCTGGGCAGCCTTGGATAAGCCGACGTTTCGGAAGGGCCCTGTTGGAGCCGTCATCTCTGGTGTGATCCCATTGATGCCTACGAGCGGAACAAGAAGAAATGCAGCTGCAGCCTGGCTCCCGAGGGGGCAAGGGCAGGCCAAGGTGGAGCAGAGGGGTCGCTTCAGAGAGCAGGCGACCAGCTGGGCGCACTGGTTCTTTAGCAACGTCCCAAATAAGCTCTCCTCCGAGGTGTACGGCCCTAGCTCGCCCCTTCCCGCTGTTTGAGCAGAGCTCATCCCTTGGTAAGGGAAATGGGCTCCTCACGGGGTCACCGTCAGGTATCGTCCCAGCAACTGTTCGCTTTACCCCCAGAACTACGGAATTTGGGAAAAGTCAACCTTTGCCGTGGGGCGCGGGTGCTCAGCAGGAGCACCGCGTCACCTCCCGTGCTGGCACGTACTCTGCTCGAAGGGGGTGGCGTTCTCATCCTTCTCTTCCAGCTCTTCGCTGGAGGACATGGTGCCGTTGGAAGACAACCGCTGGAGTTTATGGCTGAATTCGCCTGTCCGAAGAAAACCCAACAGCCAGTGAGTTACCGGCCGAGGTTGTTTCTCTTCTGAGTGCGCTCTGACGCTCGTGGCTGATTCCCACCGCGAGCAGCCGTGCGCCTTGCAGGGCTGGGGCAGCTCTCCCCGGAGAAAATGAGAAACTGGGAGCTGGCAGGGGCTGTGCGTGCCCGTACAGCGGTGACGCAGGCTGCAGCCGGAGCGGTGTAAAGGTTCAGTGGTCCCTCATCCCACCCCACCGCACCCCATCCCACCCCACCAC
>VYZW01029308.1:0-18868 GCA_013401315.1 Balaeniceps rex | reverse complement strand
GTGCTTAGTTGCCGACTGGGGCTAAACCACGACAATATTATAAATTTATTCTCTTGATGACATGGGTTTTTTTTGCCTGTTTATTTGTTTGTTTGGTTGTTTTTTATGGTATTATTTGCAATACACATGAAAAATTGGATACAAACATAATAAATATCTAGTATATACTACCCCTGAATTGTAGCACTGATACTAAATGCATGCCACAGGTTAAGAAAAATGAATACAATAGTTAGGCCATTATTTGACACTTAGAATGACATTTTTAAAGGAAAAGTAGATATTTAATTTTAATTGTGAGATATTTTCCTGCTTTTATGCAATTTACATATTCTTGGTCTCTAAGTTACCCATGAAAGTTCTAGATCAGAACTTTGAGTTTCATTGAGTTGAAATGTGTCATATTTATTTTTCCTAATACAGTAAACATAAAACTTAGAATGCTGACACATCTTCTCAAAAGCATTAAAAATTCTGTCTATCATGTCTGGGTTTTTTAGTAAAAATCCCTTAGGAATAACCACTATAAACTTTTAATCCAGTTGATTCTAGTCTTCTTTAGAAGCTTATTTCCCAGCTAATATTGTAGGACCGTCTTTCAACTGATTTCAGGAGGAATCTGAATTTGGCCTTAAGTTACTAATGAGTCCTTTTTACTGTAGTATTCTGTTTTGCTATGGATTTACAGCCCTTTGGTGACACCACTGAGACAGGAAGGGCAAAATGCTAACACTCACTTCTGACATACATCTTTGAGAAGAGAGAGAATCTTGTCCTGCTCACTTAGTTATAGAAAACATTCCAGACAAAGCCTGAAGAAGTGCTGGCTTTGGACCCCTTGAATAAATATACCTGACCAGTATTTTTGTAAGTAAATAAGAATAAATTGTGTTTTCCTCAGATATCCATCTTTTGTTCAAGAATAAAATTCCTTGCTTGGTGGAAAACAAAGCACACTTCCTCAGATAGGTAGCATGTCATTTTTGGAATTACATGCAGTGTCTCACACACACAAAACAGCTAAAAAAGGATTATTGTCTATTTTTTAATGAATCAGAGTTTTGATGTATAGTCCCTAAGGTGATTTATTGTTTATAATTTTCTACTTGTTAATGACAAAATATGTATTTGGGGAGAACAAAGGATAAAGGTAAAAATGAATAGATTTTTGTTGCAGAATTTACTTGAAACATCTTGCCCTTTTAATGTCCTTAAATATGCCCCAGATCCCTTGTATAAGTTCATCTGACTTCTCTCAGCAGTACAGTCCATATGTCTCTTAATATCAACAAATTAAGAGGAATAGGTATACCAAGCAGCCTGGCAAACTGTTTTCTATATTTGAGGGAACAATTTATCCCTATGAATTGCAGTAAAAGGCAGTTTTGTCTAATTACACTGAGCATATTGAAATGTTAGCTTTTCCCTCATGGGTGCTAACACCAGATTTGTAGTTGTTGATGGTACTGAATTTAAAATGTCCCTCCATTTGGGAATTAGAAGACCCAAGTTTGCTCTTGAAAATATGACCCTTACTTGTTAAGGTCTGAAATATTCTTACTGTATTCTTACAGATGTCTTTATGCTACCATGAGAGAAAGACTTCATTTTTTTGAAAAGAGTTTCCAAGTTTCAATTTTAATCTGTTTTACTTGATAATCCATACAGTTTATTAATCTAATATAGAAATAAAAAAATTCAAAAGTGCAAATATTTTGTAACAACTTTTTTGTCATTTTTTAACTGATGATTTACTGAAGAGATCATACATGAAGGTACAGAGTCACCTCTATGTACATGACTTCACCCATACAGTCCTGGATGATAAGCTATGAGGTATTTGGTTTAGGCTAATGAAGTAACCTCCCCTCAGAAAAAAACAAAAAACAAAAAACAAAACATGCCACTTCTTACATTGATTTCCCCCTAATAATAGCCCAACTGTACTGTCTTTTTCATAAAAATTGGGGAGAAAGGGAGAGAAAGAGAAAGCAGAAGTGAAAGAGAAAGAGAAAGAGAAGAGAAAGAGAAAGAGAAAGAGAAAGAGAAAGAGAAAGAGAAAGAGAAAGAGAAAGAGAAAGAGAAAACTAAGTATAACAGCACACAAAGTATTTCCCCCTCCTAAACAGTACTTCCACTTATTGAGCTATGTGGTGGTAACTGAGATTTCTAAACAAATTAGTGTTTTCTTTACATGGTGTTCATGGTAAAAATTTTCATCAGTATGATCTGAAGAGTGGAATTTCAGCCAACCAAATTTTACCGAAATAATTTTTTGTCAAATATGTCTTTTTAATTTTACTTCATGAACTGATCCATTAATTTTATAACAGTTGATATGTAGCTGCAAGAAGTAACTAAAAACAATATAATATTAGCAATGGAGCTTTATTGTGGTCATCCTTTCATGTGATAATGTACTTATGTAGTAGAGAAATCAAGCAAAAACTACAGCAGCCTACCCAAAGCTAATGATCTCTTAGTAATTAGCTCAGCAATATAATCCATAAAATGAACTGTTTTCAAGAGCAAAAGAAATTGAATCTTTTTAATATTTCTGATTAATTTATCTAGATGTAATTTCTAACATAGGCTGGCATTTGTTAATTATTACAATTAAATTGCTTAATTTTCTTCTAGCTTGCTATTTAAAGCAAAAAAAAAAACCCAACCCTGCTATTAACCCCTATTAAGAAGGAATGCCTGGAACACTTTTAAGGGGTATCAACCTTATTAAAAAGTAGTATAATTTAAAGAGATAACCATGCCCCCCTTAATCCAGGATCTAGTGATCTAGTAAGGCTAGAGCTTTTCTTCTTATTGCACTCAAAAAAGTAGTCTTCATCATTCTTCTACTGATAAAATCTTTAGGAGTGAATACATTGCAATAAGCCATTTTTAATATATTTAAAAAAAAATCCTTAGGACTTCTCTTTATTTGAAAATGAAACAGAAGAGTAATAAAATCTTTACATGCCTCTAGTTAAATATGGGAAAATACCAGATGCATATTAAGAACAATTTTACTCATTTAAAGTTTTAAGACAGGAGGAACAGTAGTTTAACATTCAGAGAAGGTTGTTGGTCAAATCATGCCCCTATTTTAATGTATGTTATATATTTCTGTATTTATCCATATACATACAAGAAAGATCATTCTATTCTTTGTTCCTTGCACTGGGGACATTATGCTTTCAAATATCAACAAGTATAATCTTTGTGCAACTGCACTTTCATGGACTTCCATCCAGTAGCACAGATTCAAAGGAAGGTCAGTGAAACTATAAGAAGTCACAGACTGAATGGAATAACTGAGATAAGTACAGACACGAGCTGTTGTCCAAATTCTAAATGGATCTTTTTTGATGCTTAGGAAAGTTTTCCTTTTTTTTTTTTTTCCTCCATTATTATTAGCAGTAATATTTTTACTGATCCCATACTTATCTTTGACATAAGGCTTGACAGAGATATCAGGTAAAAAGATTGCTACGATATCTCTCTTACATATATGTATGTACTATTTTGGGCTAAAATGTATCTAAGAATGGAAATATTTCTCTCTGGGTTAATCAGCAGTTAAAAACCCCATCAAACTATATTAAAAAAACCCTATGAAAACAATGACAAAAACTCATAAACCACACTGAGAAAGTCTAGATGGAAATATCTCTATGGCAGCCATTTAAAAAACCAAACACATACACCTCCCCCACCCCAAAAAAAAGGTAACGTGAAAATGTGCTTCATGATAACCTCTGCTTTAGTTGGAAAATAGAATTGATTTTTTCCCTCTATTTACTTTTCATCTTTCTGAGTGATGTTTTAAAATATAATAAGGAGAAGGTGCTAAGGCTTCCACTAGGGCACAGGATGGTTAGTGCAAATAAAATAGACCCTTTTATTAACTGCTGCTCTTGCTAATTCATCAGATAATTCAGGTAAGGTTTTGTGCGTCAAACTGAAGAGGCCGTTAGAGTTACACTGTGTAAAGAAGACAAGCCTCAACTGCCTCAGAGAACATTTGATTGGTAAAAATGTGAAAAAGGAAGGATGATTTCCAGGATGTTCTGTGCTTCTGGTAGGTGTATGAATTAAAATGTTTGTCAATGCACTTTTATTTCACATTCTTTATTGACTTAAATTCCCAGTGGCTTAAAATAGTATCGCGTATGCAGCCCAATCCTCCCTGTAATAAGCAGGTTGGAATGAGAGGGAAAACAGCCATTTCCTAAAGTTATACCTCACATCTCCATGTAATGGAGGAAAGTATTTTTGAAGAATGTGTTTATGTTCCTTTGTGTGGAAATGATGGGAATATTGATCAGAGGTTACTGAAGATTAAAACCACTGAGATACCCAAGTGCTTAATTCCAAAGGATGCTGGAAGAAGTCATAGAACTCCTTCAGCACTTCTTTGAATCTCTACTGATATTAACAGTAAGGGTAAAAGAGCGAGAGTTTGACGTTTTTCTAGCTTGTATCACATACAATTTTAAAGGAAAAAATATTGTTAGCAAAAGAAGTAAATTTATAAAGGCATACACAGGAAATATCTGGGAATCTTGAAGACACTGCAGTTATTGATCTTTTCAAAGTAAGCATTTTTCCTACAATCTTATTTAAACCCTGGATTCTAGAAGGCAGTCACTGATCTGCATGATCGCAAAAATGTAATGATAATAGTGAAAATACCATTTAATGCGTACTGTTCCAAATCCATATTGTACACAAATCTTTAAAATTTCTTTTTATCTGAAATAGATTTCCATCTTGATTTTTATTCTTGTGTGAAGTGAAAAAATATTTTCACTTATCTTCCTCTTATTTCACTACCTGACAGTAGGTCAAGCAATGCAATATATTTTCCTCATTATAGTGCGAGTCTTTCATGAGTAGAACCATTGTAGTCCAATCTGAGCTGAAAACGGTTGTAACATTTAATTCAAATACAAGTCTTAGTGTACAGTATATATAGGTATATACATATGTATGCTTTGCATTTTTTCCCATCACACCTGGAAGAAGCAGAACCTGCTATGTCACCTGGACACTCACAAGTCTATGGGGCCAGATGGGATCCACCCAAGGCTACTGAGGGAGCTGCCAGAGGATCTTGCCAAGCCACTCTCCATCATTTATTAGCAGTTCTGGTTAACAGGGGAGGTCCCAGATGACTGGAGGCTTGCCAATGTGACACCCATCTACAAGAAGGGCCGGAAGGAAGATCCGGGGAATCAGAGGCCTGTGAGCCTGACCTCGGTACCTGGGAAGATTATGGAACAGTTCATCTTGAGTGCGCTCAACAGGCATGTGCAGGTCAACCAGAGGATCAGGTCCAGCCACCATGGGGTCATGAAAGGCAGGTCCTGCTTAACCAACCTGATCTCCTTCTATGACCAGGTCATGCATCCAGTGGATGAGGAAAAGGTTGTGGATGTTGTCTACCTAGACTTTAGTAAAACGTTGGACACTGTCTCCCACAGCACGCTCCTGGAGAAGCTGGCAGCTCATGGCTTAGACACGTGTACTCTTTGCTGGGTGAAAAACTGGCTGGATGGTAGAGCCCAGAGAGTTGTGGTGAATGGAGTTAAATCCAGCTGGTGACCAGTCACAAATGGTGTTCCCCAGGGCTCAATTTTGCTGCAAGCCTTGTTTAATATCTTTATCAATGATCTGGATGAGGAGATCGAGTGCACCCTCAGTAAGTTTGCAGACGACACCAAGTTGGGTGAGGGGTGTTGATCACCTTGAGGGTAAGAAGGCTCTGCAGAGGGGTCTGGACAGGCTGGATCGATGGGCCGAGACCAATTGCATGAGGTTCAACAAGGCCAAGTGTCGGGTCCTGCACTTTGGTCACAACAACCCCATGCAACGCTACAGGCTTGGGGAAGCGTGGCTGGAAAGCTGCCCTGTGGAAAAGGACTTAGGGGTGCTGGTTGACAGCTGGCTGAACATGAGCCAGCAGCGTGCCCAGGGGGCCAAGAAGGCCAACACCATCCTGGTTTGGATCAGGGATAGTGTGGCCAGCAGGACTAGGGCAGTGATTGTGCCCCTGTACTCGGCACTGGTGAGGCCACACCTCGAGTACTGTGTTCAGTTTTGGGCCCCTCACTACAAGAAGGACATTGAGTTGCTGGAGCATGTCCAAAGAAGGGCAACAAAGCTGGTGAAGGGTCTAGAGCACAAGTCCTATGAGGAGTGGCTGAGGGACCTGGGATTGTTTAGCCTGGAGAAAAGGAGGCTGAGGGAAGACCTTATCACTCTCTACAACTACCTGAAAGGAGGTTGTAATGAGGTGGGTGTTGGTCTCTTCTCCCAAGTAACTAGTGATAGGATGAGAGGAAACGGCCTCAAGTTGTGTCAGGGGAGGTTTAGATTGGATATTAGGAAAAATTTCTTTACTGAAAGAGTGGTCAAGCATTGGAACAGGCTGCCCAGCGAGATGGTGGAATCACCATCCCTGGAGGTGTTCAAAAAATGTGTAGATGTGACACTTTGGGACATGGTTTTGTAGGCATGGTGGTGTTGGATTTACAGTTGGACTAGATGATCTTGGGGTCTGTTGCAAATATGCATTTGTGAATCCTGCTGATTATGTTCATTTGTCATGAATGAGTGACTTTACACAGTTTGATTTAGTAGCAGTTTAGAATTTACTAATGACAAATCAATGGATTTGATTGTGATATTTTAATAGCACTCAATCATCAGTCGATTAACAAAGTGATTAGACAGAATTAATCAAAACAGTGACTTAAAGATTCGAAGATGGCAAGGTTCACTCTCTTATTACATGGAAAAGTACACAAAGGAAAATTAAATTACAATTGAGTTAGAAGGATTCACAGAGAGATCATGGGTGTAGGGGAATAAGGGGAACCCTCCCGTTGAGTCATGAGATTCAGAATAGACCCCCTTACTTTCTAAACTCCTTCTCAGAGAGGAGTCTAGGTGTGGCTGGATCCAATCTTAGTCTCAGACTTGGTCAACGGTTTATGGGAATAAGGATTTTATATATATATATATATATACACACATATATATAGCGGTAGTATAACACTCACTTTGTAATTAGATCATACATCTACAGACAAATTGATTTAGGCACGCATACACACAGACAAGAATATATATATAGAGATATTTATATGCGTATATATTAAAAAAAAGAGGTATACCTGTTAAAAATTCCCCTCGAGTTCAGTGAAATATTCACGTCAAATGTCTTGGCATTTCTCAACGGGCGAGGGTTGAGCCTCGAGGAGTGAAGGGTTTCAGCCCAGGCTCCACTGTTGGTCTTTGGCAATGGACCTCTGATTTTAGCAAACTTTAAGTGTTTGCTAGCTCTGAGAGGCGTCCCACTCAGAGGGAGATGCTGGTCGCAGCCTGCTGCAGTCCAGGAGAGCTCAAAGGGCCTCACTTAGGACACATGATTCTGTGATTCTGTGAAATGCTTCTGCTGTTACAGCCTTGTTGATCAGTGAATCAGTTAAACAAAAAGTTCTACATTATGCTGCTTATAGATGTTTCATGGACTGCCACATGCCAAAAAAGAGAACTCTGGAAATCGTCTTCCCCCATCCTAGTTTTCTGTTGCCTGTTGCCCTATTCTGAGAAGAGCATTCACATCCTAATATTTCCTAAAGCAATTCATACTTTTACATCCTCATATGTAGCTGTCCACTGCAATCCCAACTGTGTAGGCGTTTTGCAGAGGATAAGTACCAAAGAAGAAATAAACACCTTTAGTTTTTCATATTTGACGGTATGAGCTACAGTATGTGTAGTACTTACTTTCTCATAGCACTTAAGAGATGGGGGGATGCTTGGCCTGGCCAAATCCTACTGAAGTTCATGGAAGATGTCCTGCCAACATCAATAGACTTTGTAGCAAAGCCTGTGTAAATCATTCTGGCTCCCCTCCTGCTTTGCCGCACAAAGAGTGTCTGTTCATGGAAGCAGCTACATTAAGATACGTTTTGTTCTTAAGCAGCAGATGAGCACGTCTTCTATAAGATGAGGTGGTAAGAAAGCCATAGTGGTTCAGACCAAGATTGATCTTACTTGATAATAGACAGCAGGAGAAAGAACAAAAGAAATAGGATAACCATTAAGTGATCTTTTATCACTCAGTTGCTGGCAACCATTGTTTTCAGGACTTTCTGATAATGAATCTAATCTCTTTTTCAACACTTTTGCATTTATGTATAAAAAAGAACTTTCCTTTTCTTTTCATATTCTACCTGCTAATTTCTCTATTCTGAGAAAGTAAACCAAACCCTAAAAAAATTCTCTATTCATCTTCTCTAGTCATACAGGTTTATACAGTACATTGCCAGGCTGAGGAAACAGAAGCTATTGATTCTCTTTCTGTGAAAACTATTCCATATCCCTGGTTTTCTCTGACACTTTTCCTTGTTCCTTTTCTAGTTCTTTACTTTCTTTCCTAGACCTAGAAAAGGGGCAGCTGAAAGTTTCCGCACACAGTCTGGTGTTATGGTTTAGCCCCAGCCGGCAACTAAGCACCACGCAGCCGCTCGCTCACCCTTCCCCCCCCCCCGGTGGGATGGGGGGGAGAATNTTATATACTGAGCATGACGTCATATGGTATGGAATAGCCCTTTGGTCAATTTGGAGCAACTATCTTGGGCTGTGCCCCCTCCCAACTTCTTGTGCACCTGGCAGAGCATGGGAAGCTGAAAAAGAAAGTCCTTGACTAGGGTAAGCACCACTTAGCAACAACCAAAACATCAGGAATATTAAAAGAGTTAATTTCCCCTTCTTTATTTTCTATAACATCATCAGATCTAATATATTCTTTTTTTTTTTGAGATTCATTGACTAATATTTTAATATGTTTTTGAAATATAGATGCAATACAGACCTCTCAAGCACACAATACTCTTGTAAATTTGTTATTCAATAAAAAACTCCCTAAGATTTCCTGCTTTACCACTTGCCTTTTCATAAACGTGGAATGTTGAGCTGATTTTTCAGATAACCATCCATAATGAATTTAAGATCTGTTTTATCAATGGTAATGGGAAATTTGGATATCATGGTCTGGGTTGTTTTATTTTCCTTTTCACAACTAACATTCATTTTCTTCTGTTGGTTGTGCCAAGTCTTTAACTACTAGAAGATTCTTGTGGATTTTTGTCAACTTCTTTTTATGCTCTGAAAAATGTTTTTGATCACCAGAATGCTGTTGCTGTTTTATTAATTGTTTTTTCAAATAATTTTTGGATATATTGAAGTACATTGAGTGTACATTCCAGAGACTAAGCTAGTCAATTTGTTCTTACATTTTGTTTATCATCTTTTCACATTCACTAATATAAAAGGAGCTATTTCCTCTTATCTGAATTTCTGAAATATAGTTATATCTATATCTACATACATTATATATTTTCATTTTGCTAGTAGCACTTGCCTTATCTTCATATTCATCTATTAAGTGAGAATTCAGAATTTCAACAGAGTAATGGATTTAATTACTAGCCACTTCCATGTGTATTGAAAAATTTGCCTGCAGCGACTTATTGCACAGATATATTAATAACAATTTTTTTCATGTGAAGGTAGAAATCCTAATATAAATGCATACGTATGGAAGTTGATCTAGGTACACGTGCATATATCCCTTTAACATTACAACTTATTTTCTTGTGCAAATAGAAGGTAATTCAAACAGATCTACTTTAAATCTGCCAACTTGCACAAATAGAATGCAATCTACACTGATCTACCCTTAAATGCATAAACTCGTGGGCATAGAAAAGCATATGAGAGTCTCGTGTGTGTGTGTGTGTGTGTGTGTAAGTTGAAAACAGCCTGCATTCTCAACACAGTGAAGGTAGTATTCATGAAAGAATTAATATGACTAAAGGCAGATGAACACCAAGGCTGTCTTTATAGTCAATAGGAATAAATCGACATGTCTAGGATGTGATTCTTGTCATCACAGAGTCATTATTTAATTTTAGCCACAATAACCACACCAAAAACTTGTTTCTCTTCATTGTCCAGAAAGTAGACAATGAAGCTCCTGCACTGGAACTCAGACATGAAAGTTTACATTGCTTATGTCTAAAATTAGATGTGGTAAATTCTACTTTGAGAAATTGCACTGAACTGAATGAAAGCTGATATGCTGTTGAGCCTTTTGAATGTGATACCTCAATTAGACAATTAACTACAGATGTGAAGAACAACATTCTAAAATGTTTGCCATCATATTAATCTGATTACAATTTTTTTCTAGACAATGCCTTTATATAAAAGATATGTGGAAATTTATTTAATTAATACGATGTTAACAATGACAGGTGAGTTAGATTTTATTGTTTCAAAAAATAAAATAAATAGGTGGTATGATGAACATTTAAAAGCATATTTTTCCTCTTGGATGACATTATGAATTATTTTATTAGAAAGTTTTGGCATAGAGTATAGAGTAATTATACATTTTTACTTTTTAGTTGTTTTACAAAAGACCAGCAGTTGGAAAAAATTATAAATTTTGTAGACTTATGTTAAAAATGTATGTAAAAACATACCTATCCATCAATACTTCTATCAGAGAGTTGAAGTTAAATCTCCCTTCCACAGATTTCAATAGAACCAGACAGAGGTCTCAATTTCATTCCACATGTTTATACAAGAAACTAAACAATTGCATAAGTGGAACTTAAGCAAATATTTCTTGTGATAACATAAGTTGAAAGAATAAAAGTATTGCTATAGGTATAAATCAGTTCCTGAATGCTATATACACATGTCATTTTATTCTCTTCAGAAACCCTTTCACCCTCTGTGACACTATCATTACAATTACACTGGTGGTAGCAAGGCAGAGTGGTGAGGGATGTAGTCTTTTTCCCCCAAAGCCACTCAGACTGCATGGCCTGAGGAAAAAGTGGTTGAGCACTGCCTTGCTTGTAATGTAAATTATCCAGGTAAGGTCCAAAAGGCATGAGACTCTTCAGGAGAGAATTCCTTGAGTGTGCTGTAAATCACATACTTGCACATAAATTTACATTCACATGCAAAATGTTTTCCACATAAAATCTGTATGTAAATCATGGAAAAATTTAATGAAATAGTTTTCAGTGAAGTTAATGATTAGATAAACCTAAACGTAGAAACTGGTTGGGTTTTGGGGTGGGTTTTGGTTTTTTTTTAATGACTCATAAAAAAGCAAAAATGGTAGAATCACAGAGTCATTTGGGTTGGTAGGGTCCTCAGGAGGTCATCTAGTCCAACCTCCTGCTCCAAGCAGGATTAACAGTGCATTCAGATCACATTGTTCAGGGTTTTGTTCAGCTGATTATTCAAAAACTCCATGGATGGAGACTGCACAACCTCTCTGGGCAGCCTGCTCTGTTGCTTAATTATCCTCTGAGTGAAAGTTTTATTTCTCTATATCCAGCTGGCATCCTCTTGTTTCAATTTAGGACCACTGTCACTTGTTCTGTTATGCACATCAGTAGAGACCCAGGCTCTGTTTTCTCAGTTACCTCCCAATAGGCACTGGTGGGGGTGCTGTTAGGTCTCCCACAACTGGCTCTTCTCCAAGCTGAAAAAGACCCAGACCCTCAGCCTCTCCTCAAAGATCAAGTGGTCCAACATGACCATCCTGGTGGACTTGGTCCAGTTTACTGATGTCTTTCCTGTCTCAAGGGGCCCAGAACTGCATGCACTATTTGTGATGTAGTACAATGAGTGACAAAAAAATATTCATGTTCCTTGAACCAGTGGTCATGCAGAATTAATTGGAATGAGTTGTGATGCTGAAAGAAAAACAGGGCAACTATTCATGGCAGCAAGTTAAGAAAGCCTACTTAAAATGACCGGTCCTTGAGTTCTTAAAACAATGCAGATTATTTTACATTATTTTTATATGAAAAGATTAATAAAGCATGAGGTTTCATGCCTATTTTTAGTTTATTCTGATATCCCTTTGACAACTTTGCCTTTGAGCAAGCTTCTAGCTCAATATTTAACTTTATCAGTAACACAAACTCTGTGAGAATAAATGTGTCTAAGTACTCTCCTAACTGACAGCCTCTATTGCCCATAAAATCACCTAATGCTCTTAAAAATTTTGCAGATACGGTAATGTTACAGCAGCAAGCTATCTTTCCTTTTTAGAGCACTTTTAGACAGAGGTATATGCACATGTGCATGTGTGGGCATTTGAGGGTACAAGCTTATGTGCATGTACAAGTGTTATATAATGTTTGCAGTGTTTTTGACAGAGGCCCAATCTAAGCCTTAAATGTCACTACTAATCAATTAGTACACATAACTAATAACATTCTTTAAATCTGTTTGAAAAAGGTTAATGAAATTGAAAAGGCAATGAAATTTCACTGAAAAATAGAAATAACAGTTTGATGAGTATACCTAAGATGCATTGTGACCTCCTACAGACACAGGACATTGAATCCTGTCTGCTTGGAAAAGACCCTTCGTAAATAAATTGTGATTAGTATAATAAATAGAATAATAAATAAAAGTGTTACAGCATATTGGCATTAATAAGAACTTTAATTCAAATTAAAATGTAGTGACCACTGCAAGGGAATACTGCAAAGGAAAGAAAAATAATGACAGAATTACATATAAAATTAACTACTGAATTTCTGTTCAGAAGAGATGCGTGTGGGTGAGTATACTTTTTATATACATTCTTGTCAGTCACAGAATCTATACTGTACTCATTGCCACTCATTTCCAGCTCCAAGATGCTGGTGCACCTGTGGTGGATAGCCTTGGCTAACAGCCAGTTTCCCACCCAGTTGCTCACTCACAGAGTTTACTGCGGGTTTACAGAATATAACAGTTCCTCTCCAATGCTCCTTCCTCCTCACACACTTTTACCCTGATCCAGCATGGACTCTTCACAGAACACAGTTTCCATCAGGAAATATACACCTTCTCCAGTCTGGGGTCCTTCATAGGCTGCAGTGTGAGTAACTGCTCTGCCACCACGGAGCACCTCCTTTTCCTCTTTCTCCGACTTTGGCTTTTTCCCTGTTAGTTCCCTCCTCCTCTGCCTGTCCAGTGTTTTTTTTCCCTTTCTTAAACACACTTTCCCACAAACACCAGCAGCTTGGCTGCTGGTCTCACTTATGTCCTGTAGTGGCTCTGTGTGTCTGGCATGGAACAGCCCCATGCCTCTATTCACAGAGGCCACCCCTGCACCACCCCCCCATCCCGATACCAAAACCTTGCCACCTATACCCAATACAGTACCATTTTTCAAACAAAATTTTAATGGTGGAAAAAAAAAATCTCTGCTAATTTGGGTGATGTTTCTTATTTCATTCACTGATGCCTTGAAAAGTATGTTTAAGCATTCTTACATATGCTGCTTTCTTCCTTGTACTACTTTTACTATATTTTGCAAATACCCTAACAAGGTATTAAAGAGTTAACTCTAAAAATGGTATTGCAGCAGATACCTCCATTTAAGTAAAATAATGGTGGAACAAGAATGCCTGTGAAGACGTTGAGAAAGAAAGCCTACAGGGGACACTAGGTTCTGAATCTGTACTGCTAGAAGTGTACATTGGGTAGGATGGTCTTGTGAATATCTTAAGTGTGCAGCCGAATTAATTAGAGTTGAAAATAATCTCAGTGCTTGGATTTTTTTGCTACATGGCCCTCTGATATCTACCAGAGCAGTCTCATTGCTGACATAGAATATATATCAAGTAGATACAGAGGAAAACCTCACCCTTTCGCCTACTTTTTAGTGGTTTCTATGCAAAATCTCTGGCCCTGGAGTGTTAGACTTACAGAGTTTCATGTGACAGCCTTAACAGAACAGATACCTTGTTTAGCAGGTAAGTCTGAAGCAGCCCATTATGTTCTGTCATAGGATTTTTTTAATCCCCCCCTCCTAATAATTACTTCCTGCCATCAAGATTTAGGGCTTCAACTAATCAGTATTAATTTGCATACTTTGCTTTGACTTAAGTTGGACTACTCTTGTATCTCAATTCTCAACCTATATTAAAGTATATTGCTTTCCATATTGCTTTGATAAACTGTGTGTCAGAAATTACTCTGTTCAAATGCTTTAAGCCAAAATACTGATCAAAGTGATTTATGAATTTATTAATGACAGGTTATCAACTGACAGTCAGTGAACCATACATTTAGGATCAATATCAGTAATACAACATACAAACCATAACATTAGTTTTGCACAATTTTACTAATCACCTGGGTACTGTCACTCTGCTAACCGGGTGCAGGCTGCTTTCAGTGGCCCATGGGGAAGCTGTGCTACCAAGCCTGGGCAGTGTTTGGGTGCCCTGGGGTCTTTGCCAGCAGGGACAGACCTCCATGATGCTTCCTTTACAAGGTCTCTATCCCCATGCTAGAAATGTTCATGCTTCTTTTATACTGCTTATCAGGCTGATTCCTCCTCCGCTTCAAAAGTCATTTTAGTATTTCTCAGTTACTGTTGAATCCAGCTGATGATCATCATTGGTTTGGGGCTGATGCTTGTCTTCCTCTTTAACAAGACGATTTTTTGGCAAATGCGCTCAGGACAGTTTTGTTTATTCAGTACAGACACACACAGACACACAGACATGCAGACACACAGACACACACTCAATGGTTCCACTTAGTCTTATATTAAGAGTTGTTTTCATGCAGGCCAATTGTTATGGGTAGGTCATACAGGCACCTCCACATCTTCCTTTCCCAACTATTTTTTTTTTTGCAAGTTATCCTAAGGTTACTATAGAGGAATGATTATGCAAAGAAATGTATGAGAAGTAGGATCCTTTTCTCTTGCTCTCTTTTTCTTTTTCTCAAACCTGTGTGCACACATGGACACACAGACACACATGATTTTTTAGCTATCTGGGAATATTTGAAATATTGTACTAATAGAACTGGAGTCGATGACCTAAAATAATGTCATAAATCAAAACATGTAATACCATTTAAACTTAAAATGTAGGTAACTTTACTTATCTGTGTCTAGCTATCACCTGTGCAATCAGGAAAATTGTTTCATTTCATTGTGTTGTAAATGCTGCAAAATGTTTTCTAAATTCATAAAAGGGAATGGGAAAGAAATAACATAAGATCTTACTTTTCAACCATTTGGTTGCAGAATATTTCTCAAGAAAACATAGTTCTGTAAGGAAAAAAACCCCTAAATTATTTTAATATCTAGCCAAAGGAGACCTTTTCACAAAATTTAGAGACAACAAAATATCGTTATTGTGCTTTGAATGAGAGAAAGTGGATGGCATGTTTTTATGCTCCTCTATAGGCACTGTCATGTTATGTAGCATCCGTCGAGTCAGTGTTAATGGGAAGAAAGAAGCTCTTCAAGTAAATGCAGTACCATTTATCTCACTGATGAACACTACTAAAATTTACGTGAGAGGAAAGAATAGACATCATAAAGGAATACTGATAAAGATACATATTTTTTTCATGCCAGATTGATAAATGTGTTTATGATCATGTGTTTACAAAGTATCCAATGAATAGATAGATTTAGAGCCATGAACCACTCAAGGCACCAAGTTACTAAAGATTTTTTTTTCTTCCCTTTTTCTTCTAACTGTAAAATGTAAGTAAGATTAACTGATATTTTGAAATCTCATCAAATAATATCGACCTTTTAGAGTCCAAGCCCAGAACGTTCACATTTCAATTTTGGTATATTAATACACACACACACATATGGAATTTTGAATAGTTATGGAAATAAAAGTGTACTGTTTCAAGATTATATTTGTATAGCAACATGAAACGTGCATCAGTTGCTCTTTGACCAAAGCTTTTTCCATTGGACAGTCTTCGGAAGTAAAATCTGGATATTCATTTTAAGTGCTGGAACATAAACGCTGTTTTAAAAGGAACTTTTCCCCAAGGAAAAAATTCCGGGCAAAGACTTACAGAAAGAAGCATAAGAACTAATTGAAGTGCTCAACACACATTTCCAGAAAATTACCAAAGGCAAGGTTTAAATGAACAACAGATTGGTGCTGTTTAAGTTCAATGGACACAGCATGTCACTTTGAGACACTTTCTTATCCTGTTAGTGGATTGATCAGAACAGAGCTCTGTTCCTGGTTCTGCCATACAGGATAAATGACCTTCTCTGCCTTGTCAACCTGTCAACCTGGCTTGACCTATAATATAGACCTAACTTTTGCTCTGAGTAACTTTTAAGATATTGATTCCCCAAAGGAGACGTAGATGTTACACAGTAGCTGGGATTGATTCTGAAAAAAATGCTGTCACATTGTTAAGACTCAGAAGCATTTTCGAACCCCTTAGTAGGGAAATAAAAGGTTATCTTCCAGTCTATTTAGTGGGCTGCAGCTCAAGGTGTTACATGTTAGATCAAGTGTCCTCAAATTTTGATCATTGACTCAACACCTCCCATCCAGGAAACACAACACATTTCACATCACCACTGAAATATGGATGTCAGAGGACTTAGAAAAAACTTCTGACAATGAACAACTTAACTACAGAATAGTAGAGTTTGTATTCCTTTGTAATTTTTTGTGTTCATGTCTGTTTTCCCATGTCTATGTACTCTCTTTTATAGCTATAGACACATTAATTCAAACTCACACAAACCCTAAATAGGTTTCTTTTTTGTTTAAGCACTAATTTTGCAATGCTGCCAAATTTACCTGCACATCAACATGAACAAAGACACTGTTACAATAAATATTTGAAAATATCTAGAATGTATTAGAATTTGATTTTTTTAAAAACAATTAAACATTGTTAAGAAAAAACAAGCTTTCCCAAACCTTTCTCACCTAGTATTAAATTGGAGAAAAACAACCAAATGAAAACTTTCTGTATATTTGGACACATTTAAAATTAAAATGTGCAGATAAACTCTTGGGCCTTTTGATTCTCTTAAGTTTGAATTAAATTTTTCATGTTCTCTGACTGAAAATGAGTGACATGGACTTGATATTTAATTATGACATTAAAATATTTTTAAGATGCGAATTACAACATTTCAAAAAATTCTCCATATGAAGGACAACAGGAAATTTCAAAATGCAGAAAATTGCAAGGGCTTTGAGATTTTTTAAATAGAAAAAAGAGTTAGTAATAATACTTGGGACACACTCCTGCTTACACAGGAGTCTAATATAGTTTTAGAAATCGGTAAAAGAAAAAAGATTTTGGTCTTACCATCGGAACTTAATTAATGATTTTCAACTACATTACTTTTCCTATTTTGAAAATTGCTATTGCTCACCCGCTGGAGTGAACAGCACCATACTCCACATGTCTGGGATTGATAACACTGGGTCAGTGAAGAAAACATGCAATAGCAGATCAGCTTCCTGAAGGAAAGGGAACATACCTCCTCATCTATTTTCTTTGCAGGCTGGAGAAGCTACATTACCAGAAGACAGCAAAGAGAATGTTGCATCTTCTGCCATTTCTCTTATTTCAAAATAACTTCTGTAGCAATGATGTCCTTGATGTAACAAGCTAAAACACCAACTCAATTATTTCCAAAAATTATAACCCTTTTCTCCTAAAATGAGGTTTGGAGTCATTAGAAGGTACTTACTACACATAGAGATTGGTCTTATGTATGTAAAGATAGAACTGTTCCAAGGACAGAAGCAACTGAACTTAAGGTCATGTTTTATAGTTCATAAACCTATCCTTCAAAATAAAGTACTCTTTATTTAGCTGTGATCAGAACAATGATCATATAAATCTATGCAATACTGTCTTTTTATTATACATATTGAAGATGTGTTTGATTTTCTTTCATTTTCTTTATAATATAATAATGATATTGATAAAACCAGAGACTGTGACACTGATGAGAAGAGGAAAAAGTTAAGGCAGACCTCAGCTGAGATCCTTGTAAAACAGAAACAAAACCACAAATGCATCCTGTATGGATTTTTTTTAAGAGCAAGCAAGAAAGTCTATGAAATCAAACCTAAAAAGAAAACTGTCTTGCAAAGAATTAAGGGAAGGGGAAAAAAAGATAATTTATAAGCCATTTTTATTTCTGTTTTGTTTCATTTTTACCTATTGCTGAGAGTTACCTCTTCAAGTTTCTGTTCAAACATGTTCCTGAACTCAGAAGCCTTGTGGATTTAGGGAAGGAAGAAGGAAGGGTCTGTGGGGCGAAGGTTACTCACACTCTTGGCATGGTCTGGACACCTCCACATTAAACTTCTCGCAAACCAAAATAATTTAACCTGTGTATATATAATTTTTACAGATACATACCACTTTCCTCATGTACATTTTGGTCTCTACAAAGTATGCATAGCACTAAATATATGCAGTACCATGTTGCGTTTACCACACTGTCTGCATCTTTTCTCCACACATAGATGTGTTCATCTCCTTGTAGAGTAATCCTTATGCTACAGGTAACTGAAGTGTTTCATGGTATTAATGTGTTTATATTAACAGCAGCCATATAAGAGAACGTGTACGTATTCACCTATTACAAATAGGAAATATAAACTATAAGCATTGCTGTTGATAACTCTAGGGTCTGTCTGTATTATTATACTGTAATTCATGTGTTCAAAATTCTGCTCTCTTGAAATTCATTACAGCTGGCAGTACTTAACATTTTGTGAATAAAATTTGCTAGCATCAAATCAAACTCCCAAAAAGTGACAAGCACATAGTAGCTACTTTAGAAACAGTTGTTAGCAGGCAGTTTGATATCACCATCAGCAAAAAACACTGAAATCTCCAGAACACAACAAAATTCCTTCATTTTTTTTTTTTACTTTTAATTCTAAGACAAGTTCTTCAGTGTAACAGCTACAGTCATAGAATCATAGAATCATAGAATCATAGAATG